>APFE030049284.1:0-29210 GCA_000404065.3 Pinus taeda | reverse complement strand
TTTAACTAGCTAAGCTAGATTGGATCTTCACCTTGTCCTAACGATGAACCACACTGGTCGGTTCGAAACGCGTCGACAAATTATTTTCTATGTGATTTCGCTGAAAACTCTCTAAACAATGAAGTTAAGTATTAATGGAAATGAAATCAAAGAAAATGTCTTGGTTTCGAAGTCAAGCTAGATCAATAACTTCGTTGGCGATCCAAGGGAGCAACCTGTTCCGCGAGATCAAAAAAGTTCATTAATCCGGGCCCCATCTCATCTCAAAAAATAGTTCGTCATGCTCTAGTGTAAGGATTGATGCCTGAAGTTGCTTCCAGATCAAAGTATATCTAATATTGTGTCCATGGTATGGATGGATCTTTCAAGAAGAAAGGTATTTTAAAGGAAAAAAACAAATATTAAAAGAAAATGAATAATTTAATGTTACATAAAACTTATCTATGAAAATATTTATACTTTTTAATATAATATATAAATGAAATATTTGGATTTTTGACGTGCATGTTGGCCATGCATTTAAACGCGTACACGATATTCATGCAGTCATTGCATGCCACCCACTTGCCGTGTACCCTTTGGCATTTTAAGCATTTCTACATAGCTCTTTGTCTAGTTTGGAATGGACACCCCCAATTTGACGATGAGTCCCAGTGTCGTTGAGTACAACAGAGCAGATAGCTCACTGACTATGCAACCACCTGAGGAACTATAGAACAAGCTAGAGAGACAATCAATTAACCCTAATGGAGCTATTATGCATTTAGGGGCACAAAAGAGAAAGGATCTCCTAGCAATGATAGGCAGGGGATTTATGCAAATATGATCTGGTTGAATAAGCACCTCACCCGTCATGCTTCAATTGATATTTGGGCTGGGCCAGCTATTGAGTAAACCAGTTATGAAACTACACCATCTGTAGATGGACTTGGATCTTTCCAAGGTGGTGGCCTTAGAACTGAACATTAATTAGGTAGGCTAGCATCCTATGAAGAAGACTCGTAGTGGGGAGGCATTGTTGTTGAAAAGCGTGAAGACTTAACCCATCAAAATGGCACATGGGGTGGAGGAGCAGGCCTCAAAAGGAGCCTAGTGCTGGAATAGAATCTCGGTGCCCGTGGAGAAAAACTATATATCTAATACATTGATTCCTCTAGCTGTTACATTAGAATATTTATGTATCTGTCTGGTTAACATGAGTAAACTGATAATTCCCATCCCCTATTTTTGAGAAGCAACAGGAGACAACTCTACAATGTCATCATAAGGAAATAGCGAGATCCTGCTACAACAGTAGGTCAGAATGCAGATATATTAAAATGTCGTAGAGGCTGCATGGGAACAACAATTTGATTTTCTACCAGATTCAAAGGAACTGTGCGAAGAATTGGATATTTAGTATCTATGCTCTTCCATAATTAGAATGGGACTGGCATGGGTATTTCCTATTTCAATTTTCAACTTCTCCATCAAAACCTGTTTTGAGCATGAGCGTGAATAGGACGGCCTAGACCCATTCTGAGCAGGAGTGTGAATAGGAGGAGTGTGAATAGGGATCTACCTCTTGAACGGGTTATGCCAAGAAGTTTTTGCAAGAAGAGAAAGGTGAGCTGATAGAATTTCTACATATAATTTTATTGGCAAATTGTTTATCTAAAACAATCCCTAAGCAATTAGTGCATAATGTCAATTTTTGAATCTTGAAGTCATGGATTTGTAGCAAAATAGGCTCGCACGAACCATTCCTACTTAATAGAGATAGTTTAAGAATGTTGTGACACTAGTTGGCTCTTTTTTCCAACCACTTCACTCCCCCAAGCAATAGGCCAACTTGACAGCCTGTTTCATCCATGCTCATAACGTTACAGCTTGTAGCCACCAAAGCAAGCTAAGGAAGCAATCTGGGTAAAGTGACCAAATGACAACTATGTATTTCTTCTTTTTTCTATCATTTCTAGAAATAATTGTATTTCTAGATTTCCAGAGAGTTACATGCTTATCTCTATTGAAATCGGTAAGCTCGTGAATCTTGACTTCTTAGATCTCAGCCACAACAAAATAGTAGGAGAAAATCTTCCTTTCCCTCTTCTAATCTTTCAATCTAACTCCCTTGACATACTTAGACCTCTGTAGCAACCAATCATCCATCTAATCCTTTCAACAAAAATAAAATTTACATACCTCTTCTGAATATGATATATGTTTTATATCATTGAATTTTTTTTTCTGAATATGACATATGTTTATGGTGATTCAAGTTTTTTGTATATCTATATTATGATTGTGATACAGGTCTATTCACCAAGCGAACATATCAAACATATCAATCAGGGAGACAATTAAATGAAAAAAAAATTGTTATCATTGTCATGCCCTATGAGCATATGGCTTATTCAAATTAAGAAAGGTATACACTAACAAGAAATAGTTCCATTCAAATTAAAAAATAGTACCATTAAAATTAATAAATAGTCTACAATAACAAAAAGGGTTCCATACATGAAGCTGCCTAACAAAATTCTTAAAAGTTCAGCTTAAAAGAAAGTTCTTAAAAGTCCAACCTAGGAAGGTTCTTAAAAGTTCTGAAAGAGAAGTTGTTTATGAAATTTCTGAACTGGAAGATGCTTCAGGATCTCAGAAACAACAAACTACAACAAAGTCATGTATGATGACAAAATGAACAAAAAATCGTTACAATTTTTTTTTATGCTATCATGCCTATCAGCGTATTGCTTATTCAAATTAAGCAAGGTCTATAGTAAAAATAAATAGTTCCATTTATAGTAACAAGAAATATTTCCATTTAAATTAAGCAAGGTCTACAGTAACAAGAAATTTCCGAACCAAAAGCTGCCTAAGAAATTTGTGAAGCGGAAGCTGCCTCTGGATTTTAGAAGCCAATCAAGTATTTCACAAACCAATCAACCTTTTTGAATGTTTAGATTTTTATGATAGGGTAACCACCCAAATCATCAGCATTCACACCGTTCACATGCACATAGCCATTGGGTGTGTGGTCTATCATGGTCTAGCAACATGGCATAATAGCGACATGTGTTGTGGTGTGTCTTTATAGACATTCCATTGTATTTGATCACCTTGCCATGAAGGTTAGGAGCTTAGGTTGGGTGAATTAATTCAATTTTTACAAAATTTAATGTTTTAAACTAATGCTTGCCTTAGTTTACTGTGCCAACCAAAATTTCCAAATTCCAAGGGAAAAAATGAATATAACTTATGTTTTTAGCCTCACGCCTCAGGAAGAGGCTAAATAAGATGATAAAACTAATCAGTTTTAAAAAGTTTGGTTATTCATAATATTAGCTTGTAGTTTGCAATAGTAAATAGGTAAAAAAAATGTTAGAGTCCATATTTTATATTAATATAGTCCCATGCCATTGCTAGATGGCAAGGAGTAATAACATGTAGTTCGGTACAACGGTTGATCATGTCCCATTCCTTTATTATGTGGTTGATCTGATAATGAGATCTAAGACAAATATTAAGGTATTATAGACTCATGTGCATGGATATGCCTATTCTACTTTGTGTAATGGATCGATAATATTGCGAAATACATAGACAATTAAGCAGTGAAGGAAACATAATAGACAACACACATAAACAAAACAAGTTTAATAAGGAGTTCACCCAACACTCATAGGTTACATCATCTGGTCCAGCCTTTAGTAGTCACCTCTCTATTATGTCTTCAAAATAAAGTTTTACAATAGTGAGCTCCATTTGAGCCTCACACAACAGATGCAAAATAATAAGGCTTTACTTGGATCCCCCAAGTCTCTTCTCAGTACATAGACTCTCCTCACTAAATCTCTCTCTCTATTTCTCTATCTAAGCACTGACTGCTCCCGTCTTTTGTCTTCTTTGGCTTTAAATCTAATCTGCATTGTCTATTCGTTTATCCTTTTCGGGCTCTCTAGCTTCCCGAGCTATGCCCGCTCAGATCCCCCTCTGAGTGTTAGAAATCATTGCTAAATGCTTTCAAGGATGGTGGCCACCTTTAATGTAATGGGTTAGGTCATCGGCCCTTTGAAATACTTCAAAATCCAAAAAAAGGTTATTTTCTATTTACACAAATAAATGCTGCAAAACACAGGAAAATCTACCAAATCGTTTTTCATCGGATTTGAAATATTATAAATTTTCCCTATAACTCCTATCGCCTGTCCCTTTGTAGCGACATCGTATCTCCATTGTTGATCTAGGATGTCTAGATCCAACAACCGTGGTTCATTTTGGGCGGCTCTTTCATACGAAGGTTAACCACACGATGAGGGTGTTTTTCTCTCTCCTTAGCCTAGACAAGTGGTAGCCAATGCATGGGATCGGGCAAATCCTAGCCCAAAACACTTACCGCCTTTGGCCCGCGTGAAATCCCGCTTATATCGTGATTTCCCTTTGTATTTAAAAATGATTTAAAACATTGAAAATCCTCGTAAAATGGCTTTATCGGACTTGAAATAATATGTAACAACATTAAAAAACCCTTTTGGGTCCATAATATCGCATTGAACATATTTCCTTTGTAGTCCATTCATTCAGTGGAAATGTGAAATACAAAGGAAATTAATGTTTTTCGGACTTCAAAATATATAGAATATCGTCTATATTGTTATCAGGTCTATTTGTCATGACCCTGCTATGTTGTAATTTTGTAATGCAAACATGTGGTGCAATTGATTGCAATCGCATATCGCACATATCCCTGGCCAATCATAATCACTCCTCTATGTTTCCAGATTACGATATCATGCGTTAACATGGGCCGTCAATGTGTGCACTTAACCAACGGTCCTCATTGACTCGCCTTGATCACTATCACATTTTCCATGTCGTCTCCACTGATAGCCCCGGCTTGCCGCCAATGGTTTCGATTGGCTGATCTGATCTCAGCCGTTGATTGGTCAGATCTGATGGCTCTGATGAAAAGTTGTTGTAAGCCTCGGATAAGCATTATTTCACTGATTTCTTCATGTTTGTGCCTCCCAATAATGTAATCCAACTTTTCTTAAACTTATTCTTTTGTAATTGTTTTTTATTTGGAGACTTAGATGGCTTCTATGACCCTTTTTGGATCACACCTTCCCACTGAAAAGGATTTTGGACCACCAATAGTTGGGTTTTAGGCATCAATCAAGTGAGGATACAACTTCCTCACTTCTCCAATCTCTATCCATTTTGCATTGCTTGGTTTTGAACATTTGAGTCCAATTCTCAAGTACTCAACATCCCCACTGTGCGTAGTTCTCACCTTCTTGTCCAGAACTGTGTCTTCCTGCAACTCATTGAGATACTCACGCAACAGATCATCAATCGAAGGCAACTGAATTTTCTCTTCGGGATCTTGAACCATAGAAGGTTCAAATAGTCTCAAGTTCTTTGCATTAACTACAGAGTAAATGTGCATGTAAGCTGGCAAATCAAGGCGAAAAGTGGTCTCACCAATTTTCTCAAGTATCTTGAAAGGCCCATACCTTATTGGGTTCAACTTCCTACCTTCACCTTGCATTCTCTCTTTTCTGATGTACAGCCAAACTTGGTCACCAACATGGAAGTTATGCTCAATTTGATGCTTATCACACCTTGCCTTGTACTTGGCCTAGCTTCTCTCAAGTTGTTCCTACATTGCCTGGTGAATTTTTCGGATCTTTTCAATGAACTTCGTTGCTTTGTCCACATCACTGTGTCCATCAACTCCTATGCTTAACTAAAGACAAAATACAAGGGAGATCTTGGTGTAAACCAAACCAAGTCTCAAAATGAGATATCTATGTAGAAGAATGTTTAGCACGATTATAAGCATGTTGCACATAACATAAATGTTCTCCAAGAGCTTAGGATGCTTGCTGCAAGATACCCTGAGCAACTGGATCACTTTCTTGTTGACCACCTCTATTTGGCCATTTTCTTGTGGATGAAAGGTTGTGCTCTTCTTCTGTCTCGTGTCCACCAATTCCCACAGACTTGACCAAAACTTCCCAACAAATCAAGAATCTTGATCAGATACTTTGGAAGTTGGTAACCCAAAATGCACCTAGACATGTTGAAAGAACAAGTTCATCGCTTTTTTAACAGATATGTAGTTGCTCTTTTAGTATACCAACCTAGTTTAGATAGATTGAAAAATATAAGTAGAAGGAAAAAGAAAGACGTTTTAGAATGTCACTAAGCATTTAAAAATTTTAATTTTTTTCAACCAACGATTTTCATGGACCAACCAGGGTTATAACATTACATTGAGTTATTAGTACACTACCATGATCGAGGAGTATCCCAATAGGAAACATTACCCAAAAGTTGTTTTATATATTTTTTTCTTTTGTCTAGTGGGGTTGAGAAACCCAATTACACAACAAGTGAGGAGCTAAAGTGGTTTAGTGGTAAACTAAATTCAATGTAAATGAAATCTCCTTGTATTTCACTAATTGAAAATAATTTTTTATTTCACTAATTGAATATAGCATGAGTGGGCCTAATGGTTAAGAGCATGTGTTTCCTCCTAAGAGGTCACATGTTCAAAACCAGAGGGGAGTAGAGTATGTATGCCTTCGTAGTCTTAGCAGTCAAATCGATGCGTGAAGGTGGGTCCCTTGTCCCACAAACAAGGGGGTCTCATACACCAATTTGGTGTCTGGCTTGGCTGTGACCTTAAAAATGGATATTATATTATTATATTATTATTATTATAATTTTGAAATTACATTTGAATATTTCTTTCCAGTCTCCAAAGTTAACATCAATTCCAATTACACAACAATTGAGGAGCTAAAGTGAATTAGTGGTAAACTAAATTCAATGTAAATTTAATCTCCATGTATTTCACTAATTGAATATGATTTTGAAATTAGATTTCAGTATTTCTTTGAGTCTCGAAAGTTAATATTAGTTGGAATTTTTGTGTAAAGTACTTTTGCTAAATGAAAATAGATTGAGAAAACTTTACCTTTGTTTAACAAAGAAAGAGATACTCATATGGTTGCTTGAACAATTCAAAAGTAACATTTATTTTGGATAAAATATAAAATTTTGAAATATCATTTTTTTAACCATATAAGTAAATGAGAATTTGAACAAAGTTCAAGTTTTTAGGGAGATATTTTCCCATTTACATATGTTGTTAATCAAATTTAACTGTGTCTAAAATATTTTTATTGGGTTTTAGTTTTTCTGAAATACATAAATAAAACTTTTTGATGAAAAAGATCTTTTAAACATTTTGATGGAAAAAACCTTTAAATTTATTGCAAAAAATCGACACATGGCATGAATGTAAAACTCTAAGAGTGGTAGATCTAAGTCTAAAAATATCTTCGTGTTTGGAATGGTATTGATTTAAATTTTGAAATTATTTTTTTGATGATAAAGTAGAATGTAAAATAAATTGTAATTTGTTTCAGTAATACATAAATCCAATTAAAATTTTGAAACATTTTAACACAATGCACAGGTTTCAGTGCACAAGTTTCAGTAAAAAATAAATCGAGGGCTGTGGAATAATATAATATGCCATACAATATTTACCCTATAATATAATGTTAACAACACTATAATATATTAATCCGTAATATCAACCCAACAACACTATAATATATTAATCCGTAATATCAACCCTGCCAAATTATAATGCTACGGTGCAAAATATTAACGTCAAAATAAATTAACCTCTCATCTTGTATTTTAAGTTGAATGGGAAATGAATCTCCATACTAAAACAAAATCAAATGGATTACGACTCAGCTATATCTGAAAACTCCTTGAGTGGTAAAATTCATAAATTGTTCATGCATATTGTCAGCAAGAAATGGCCTATAATTATACATGGAAGGAGGTTTACATCCCTTGCTGAAAATGGAAAAGGATCCAAGGATGGATTCATGAACATATTGATCTCTTTCATAGCCTAGGAAATATGATAGAAGGGAGATAATATGTCTAGTAGTTTCACGGAACACAAAAAATGGATAAGGTGAATCTCTCTTGGGTAATTCAATCTCTTTTGGTAGAAATTTTTTAAAGATAAGGGCTCTCTATGGGAAACTGAGTTTATTCTAAAGGTTCATGAGATATCCTAGTGAGAAAAGGTTGAGAGAGTCAGATGGAGGCATCATTAACATTTCGTTTATGCTCTGAGAAGTAATGGTGATCAATATTTTTCCATCGTGAGTCATCGCTATTCTTTGTATATGATCATACCTCGCTTGACAACAAGTGATTAAATTAGGGAAGTGATGAGTCTTGGGAAAAGAGTATAAAGGCAAAAGTGTTTCCCAGAAATGAATGCGATCTTTTTTATCAACATATTTCTTCATTAACAATGAATGCAATTCGTGGAAATTGAATTTGCATTGGAAGATAGATAGATTTGAAGGAGTCAAGCGAGAGAGATATTATATATAATATATATATGATATATATAAGAGCCACATTTCTTGAGGGGGAATTTTGAAACTGAATTTATCTAAAAGACGGGGACAAGGGAAAATATACACAGAGTGGGGATGGCAGCAGAAAAGTGGTTAAGGGTAGAGCCATGTGATATTTATAAGTGAAATGGGTTATATTGCTCATTTAAATCTAGTTGTGGGAAATTGATTTGCAAAGGAGGAGGACTAATGTCTAACCGGAGGGTAAGAAATTAACTTAGGCATAACAATGACTTTGGATCATATGGCGCAATGGAATTATAACGTGGCAATTCGTAACTGGATGAGAGATAACAGGTTAGTGACATGGAGGGTTGTGAATGGATGAGAGGTAACGGGTGAATGATATGACGCAGGAAGAAGTTAATGCTCAAAAAGAAGAAACCTCTGGAAGATTTTGGGTAAGGGGGGTGTGGTGGTTTATGGTTTCGAGGTTTGGGGGCCCCAAATACTGCGAGAGCTCCACATAGCAAAAGGGGGAAGCCATTAAAACTAATTTTCGGAAACCCCCCTCCCCGCATTAATGGGAAATGAACGAAAGGGGGCCGAAAAGCTTACTCCACTGTTGATACGAGCAGAGTGAGTCCTATCCATTGAAAACTGCTAGATGGTTATTTTGCGATGATTTGAAGTTTTGTCGCTCACGCCGATACAACAAAATCCTAACATTTTTGATTTTCCATTTTGGTTTTGGTCCATATCCTAACTTATCATTTTGTAATGGAATTTTCATTTTCTTCATCTAATATCTAACTTATCACACAACAATATTCGACGGAACAAAAAACACAAAATTAACAATAGTTTTTCGCTACTAAAAATCCACCAAATCGCAACCTTATAAATCGATTACACAAATAAAAACCATGAAGAGGATTCAATCGCAATTTCCGCCCTCAGCACAATAAAAAAAATATAATAATAAATATTTAAATATATTGCTACAACATGGAACAAAATTTGTCGAAGTACTCATGTAAAGTCTGGTTTCTCTAAAGTGGCGTACTGCTCGTGGATAAAGTTCAATGGTAGTCTTAAGAATTTGTGGTTAAAGCCTTCATGTACACTAGCCCACAACATTGTTGTGAATTGAGCAAAGTGATCTTTCTCCTAATCAGTATCATTATATAAATTGGTTCACAAAAAGCATGCTAAGCTTTGAATAACTGGCTAAGGTGGACAAATTGAATGTAAATACTACCATGCATTTTCACTACCCTACCACCTCACATATAAAATACCATGCATTGTCACTTCCCTACAACCTAACATGTAGACTAACCATGCATTGTCTCTACCCTTCCGCCTGTCATTAATGAAATTTGTGGGGCCAAATGTTATTGGTTCAAGTGGATGAAAAACTAGACATGGTCCCACAACATTGCGCCCACAACATTGAAGCCAACAATATTTCTAAGAATCTCAACATGCACTATAGGTCGATATGATGAAGGACTTTGAGTAACTCCAAATATGCCCATATAAGCAACCCCAGAACCTTAAAATGTTATTGGGAGTGAAGACTAGTAGATTCCTTATTTGTTCGAAGGAGTGTATGAAGGATCTACAACCATTGCATAACTCTCACCTCATATTTGTTAGGGTGAAGCGAGGTTTAGATGTTAGATTATGGCAAGGAAAGGGTTGATGAACCACACTACAACGAGAAATATACTTTCAACAAGTTCATTGTAATCTCGAAAGGAATTGAGTGGAAATAGTCCAAGAACTAGAAAAGGGTGAGCTTTTGCAGTAATTTAGTGGAAACGATCTAAGAACTAGAACAATGGTGAGTTTTTGTCATTGTTTTTCAACTCCTTAAGTTGATAGGTGAGATGGATGGAAGGTTTGTGAATTCTATGAGGAATATACTATATTTATCATAGTAAGGTACGTGTTTGATTCTTAATCATCTAAAGGAAATGAGTTGTCTCAACATCTTTAGTGAGTAGGATGTTAGGTAGAGGAAATACTACCATCTTCTATTTGTTAGTGGACAACCTAAATATGAGTTAATGCTACATCAACCTTGGTGAAATGTTTACATAGAAGAACCTACACAATGGTTTGGGGAGCAAGTTTGATTGCCACATTCTCAACGAAGACTTCATTTGCTTTGTTCCTTAACTTCTCATGCTAGTAGCCTTTTGATACCTAAATACAAGAATATGACTAGGGAATCAAATAATACTACTAGGTAACAAATGGAGGTTCTTACTTTTCTATATTAAGGTTAAAAATACAATCTCCACCCCCAGAAACAAATACAATTAATGTGGTCTATATGTATTCTATAAAAGACATAGCTTTGGACGAGACCAATCAACCAACCCTTATTAATACAATTCTAGTGATTCTAAATAGTAATAGTTGGGGGTATACATTATTATTTCATGATGAAAATGATGAATGTTGAAGATTGGTGGTTGTTAGAAGATAAAGTACTTGGGTGGTTATTCTGTAGAATTTTGTTCTTCCAATAAGAAAGAAATGAGCACGGTGATCTTTCTCCTTGTGGAATATCAATTATCCATTGCCTTAATAAGAAGCAATTGAGAAGAATAATCTTTCTCCTACTAAGGGTGGAATATCAATTATCCTTACTTTTGTGCGATATACTATTTTTTCCAATGTAACTCCTCTACAATTTGTTATTCCTTTCTGACTTCCCTAATGCTCTGGCTTATATATTATTTTCCTCTCTTCTCTATTTTTGTCAATCTAGAACCCTATCTTTGGTTGTAAGTCTTTGTGTCATTATGATAACAACTTCTCTCACTTAGGCACTACTATGAGAGGAAGTTGTAATTCTCAGTGAATTATAATAAGGTTACAATATATTCCTTTTAGGAATATTGAGTTAAGGAATATTGGGTAATAGAATCTAGGCCAACATATAACACCTCACCATTTAAATCATATCATGGGTATTTAGGTTTCTTTTTTCTATGGGAATACGAATCTAAAAAATATTGATGAACTTTCCTTCAATATACATCTAGAGTATAGCTTGCGAGTGTTCAATTATCTCTAATATAGTTTGTTAATATTGATTTTACAATTTCCTACATGTAGTAACAACATGACAATTTCAATACAAATATTGTTTGTAACAAAATGTCAATGAACATTCAATTGCAACACCTTGAGTTGAAGCAACAACAACATAGGTGGAAGAAGCAACAATGTAAGTGGCAGAGAGTAGGGTTGCAATACCCATTTCAAAGCCAATAGGTAACATAGCATCCCTCTCACTGGAAACCATAATTATAGCGTAAATTTGATCAAGATTCAACATGTCAATGTCAATATGCGTACTATTAGTAACGACATGCCAATGCACCTTAAGTTCAAGCAGTAACAACATAGGTTGCAAATAGCAGGGTTGCAATACCCATTTTTAAAGCGAACGGCTAACATAACATCCATCTAAGTGGGCACTTGAACCATAGTAGAAAGTTGGTCAAGAGGATAGTCTCGCAATTTCCACCTTACTAAGTGGCACTTCAACTCACTCTTTAACTCATGATGGAGGTATAATTGTGATCATGTTGAACCTAAGTTGAACATGGTACTCCAAGCACCTATAATGGTGGATACAAGTGATGGAATGTCCAAATGATGAATTGGATAGAAGCAATGCAACGATGGTGATTGGAGTAAATCACTTGAATATATACTTGTAATAAAAGATATACATATTGGAAAGACATATGACATATATCAACTCAAATATATTCCATTGGCAATAAAACTCATATTTTAGAACAAGTGAGACTTTACTTAACATAATTTTTTTTTCTAAACTCTACTTAAGATTAAGTTTTACAATAGTTTGCCTAATATAATATAAGTGTTTTGCCGGAATTTGTCTTATAATATTATTTTATGAAAAATATATTTCACTTACACTAAGACCCTATAAAATAAATTTTTTTATGACTTGTCTGATACGGTTATACTTTCTTTTTTTGGGGAGAATTTGTCTCATATAAAAATGCTTATGAAAATGTATTTCATTTTCATATTTCACTTACACAAAGATCCCAAAAATATATGGGGAATGAATATAGGGTTGTTTTTTTTCCCTCGTCATTTTATATAAAAATAAGCCAATAGAAATAATGTGAGTCAAATCTTAATAACACTCAAATTTGAGTCAAAGAGTTCAACTTATCCTCACGATGAATCATATTAGCTGGTTCGAAAAAAGTTGAAAAATAAGATCTTCTGATGTACAAATAAGATCTTCTGATTTATGCCAACAAAAACTCTCACGAACACTCAAACTACGAGAAAAGAAAACCATATTTAGATTAGCTGAAACAAACCATTAAAAAGACGTGATGTAACATAATTGGGGACGTTACATTAACCGACATGATGTTAAGGAACCAACATTGGGGGTGTTACGGAACCGGACCACCTTCATGCATGCTTCATATATGTATAACAAACCCTATTTCATAGCATGGATCATAATCAAGTTGGAAATTATTGACGTATTTCGCACTATTCGGTCGCAGTGAGATTGGAGATTCTTTCTACAACAAATTTGTGAAGGGACGCGAATTATTTATGAGTGATAACATGGAACCCTTTCACATGGACAATGAGAAAGGGAAACATGATGACCACGAGGCAGAAGAGATTCTCGATCTGCTGCCTCCAAGATTTAGAGAAATTAGCGGCAGTTCAACGGCCATGGAAAATTTCAATCTTATGAATGATGATCTTATAAGCCATCGAATTATTCCAGCTCTTCACAGCCGTCTACGGCTCGTCATTGCTAAGGCCAAGCCCGGACTTATTGTAAATAGACTTCGACATCTGGTGGACTCAGCGCCTCCGTCCCCAAAAAACTGCAGTCTTCTGTTCCGTGTGATTCCTAAGCTGAAGTATGTAAAGGTGAGTGAAATGAAATTTATCGATTGTGTCATCCGAGACAAGAGGATGTCACCCTTTCCTCGTCCTGAGTTCACGACGTTAACTATTCCTATTCCACATTCGACGCCGATAGAATACCGCAGCGGAAGCCCCAATGGTGGGGGCTTTGTGGAAGTTATCGGGCATAAAATTATTTTCTGGAATTACATTGATCGGCAGAATTCCTTCTGTTACATTCTAAATGCAGAGCATAATTCAGATAGGGCTTTCCGGGCGTTGGATACTTCCACGGTACTTCACCAACTCCCGTTCGAGCGTTTGAATTGGATTACTAAGGCAATAGCGGGGGATCAGCTGATAGTGTTGTTGTCCACTACCAATGGTGCATTCATGTTGTCACTAGACGTAAACATTGAAAGATGGTCGGTTCTTCCAGAGTGTCCGCCTCTATTAAACATATATCTTACACCGGTCCCGTGGAAGGAAAAGTTGTATTTAGTAGATATTAATGGCTGGGTATTCTGACGCACGGATGATGTTAACCAAGTCGTTCCTATGCACTTCGATTTTCAGAGAAACATGTGGGTAATTGGAGGTGATGAAAACACAGCTTTTGCTTGGAGTTTCATGAGTTTTTTTCCCACATTTGAATTTGGAAGAGACAGAAAACTGGTTATAACGGGTAAAGGAAGATGTATGATATCCTCCAAGTCCGGAACACTGTATGCAATATCTCACGCCCCAGAAAATGTGTACGATATGGGGGGTTTTGATGACCATCCGATTGGGAATATTTATGCTATGGATGATTTGTCGCGTGGATGGAAGCAAATTGAGTGCCGGAAAAGTGAGCACACACAACAAATTGATCCATTCAAACTCCCTAAACTCTCGCATAAGCTTCCCCAAGGTGTATATCACCGTGACAGAATGAACTGTTGGGAGATAAATGAGCACGATATACTCCTTGTTGTTCTACAATCTTTGAATTTGGGGGACCGTCTGTGGGCAAGGTATGCCTGGTGGATATTCAACCAGGATGATGGTGTTAAAAATTATGGTTGCGAGGAGTTGAATAGGAGTGGTTTAGAAAATGTTTCTGATATTTCACTTTTAAAATTAGAAATGTGAATTTTAACATTCATGTATTGAAATAATTATTTATTTTATTTTTAAAATTATTGTGTCATTTTATTTTTAAATATATGATATAGTTTCCAAAGCACAATATGCAATATCTCAACCAATTCACAACCTTTATTTTTTCATTAAGGAAACAGCATAATTTTATATTAATATCAAAATAATAATATATGCATATGCTATTTTTGGAATATACAAATCACCCTTGATCATAACAGTACAAGTGGAGAATTCCATATACGATAACATTAACCTGAGAGAAAAAAAAGTATTCATGAAAACATATTTGAAATGGAAGACATAAAAAGAAGTTGTAGTTTTCAAGTGCCCCACATCATCAAAAAATAACAAGATGGTGCAGATATGCAATGAGGTGTTCTAAGGATAAGAAACTGAAAGGAGACCACACCCTACAATATGTCAACATAAGGATTTTGTATGATCAAAATGACAACACCATCTACTAGGAGTAAGAGAGAGAGAGAGAGCTTTGCATACATTGTGTTATCACAAAATCTGACCTTGATACAGTTTTGATCAAGTAGACTCTGAGTAGCTCTTTCAAACCAATCTTTCGGTCGAGACTTAGCCTCCCTCAACATGAAAGGGCTCTCTCAATAGTTATAGGATTTTTGATTAATGATTAAATGTCTAACTCTAGAAATAAAAATGAACAAAAATGTACCACTGACTTAATCAAAGATTTAGCAAACATCTATTGGGCTATGGAGTCAGTATAGCCTTCAACAAAACATCATAATAAGCTTAACATGGAAGTAAGGGCGCTTAGAGTTTAGGTTTATAAGTGAAACAATAACACAATGATTAAACATAGTTTACAAGCATGTGAAGGAAGTTAGAGCATTTTCCAATGAATTCTAAGTAACACATGCAAATAAGTAATTGAAAAAGACCATGGAAATATCAAACACATGAACCCCTTGTGAATCTTGAGTAGTAAAATTGATCTTTGTATTAATTTTGAAAAACAAAACAGTCACCCCTATAACATAGCTTCTTTTGCTAATAATATTTTCCCTCCCAAGGGATTCAAATCTCATGGTTCATAGAGAGTTTCTACAACCTTGAATTCTATGATCCATCCTTAGGAGAATTCAAATTTCAAAAATTGACACCTATCTACTCATAAAACAAACATCTTAATTACAAACTCACAGCTAACAGTCTTTTAGGAGTCCTAATACAAATAGAAGTGAAATTCTAAAACCTATAACAATAACCTTATCTATGACTTAAATACATTCTTTGACAGGTGCTAATCCATATATTTGACCAGTATGATGCCTCAAGCACTATTGCAAACCTTCGTGATTCATGACCTAACTATCCCAAAAAACAAGAAGACACAGTTCCTCCTTTTTAGCCCTTAAACCTTTATGCTTATCTTTGAGCAGTTTTGCAGGCATTGTTACCGCAGCTTCTCTTCAAATCTTGTTGACTATATTTCTAGGTCTTCAACTTGTCTCTTCAATCTCTTGTTAGTAGCTCTCAACTGAACATTCATCATCCTTGAAAATATGGTTTATTTAATTGCAGCTACAATCCAAAGTAAAGTACTGAGCTTCACTGACTATTTCTGTTTTGGAAACTTTTTCAACTGCCCAAAGACACTTTATCCTTTTGAAATCTGTCTTCTCAGCAGCGTGTTCTCTTGCTCTCTTCCTTTGTCTAACAATTTCATTATTAGCTCCTCTTAACCTTTCTTTCATTTCTTCTCTTCTCGTTTTTTCTCTTTGGGTGGAAAAAACTCTGTTTTTTTCAAATTCAGGTCTTTGTGATGAATGGTCTATTAACTCTTCCTGAAGGATGGAAGCTTCCTCTATTTTCTTTAACTCAATATTGGACTTTTGCATCTTTTTAGATTGCCTGGTAAAGGGCTTTCTAGGCTTGAACACAAATGCTGCAAACTCATCCTCAAATTCCAATTTCTTGGAAGATTCCATTTTCTACACCAATGGGGATTATTCAATATGAATGGCTAATAAAATATCATTTAAATTACCTTTTAAGACTAGATTTTCTCTTGGGATCACTGATTTACCCTTTTCCTTTGCAATTTGACTTCTCATGAATCTCCTTTGAACTAGTTTGTTAGTTGTCTGTTCTTGAGTCATTTCTTTAGCTTTAGCTGTATTTTCCTTTGTAGATTAAGGAGTCTCACGAATAACCAATGATGTTTTACTCACTTTCTCTTTCACCTGCATTCTAGGTTTCAGCACAAGCCTTTTTGACCTGGTCATTACAGGTTTACTAATTTCTGCTGGTGGAATTTCTTTAGCCTTAGGGTTAATGCCTATATCTTGATTTTCCATTCCAAAACCACATAAAAAAATGAAGCCCATTCTCTATTGATCCTTTTGAGTTCATGTAAAACTATCAGTTTAATTAAACAATGATGAAAAAGTGAGGTTTCATATCCTTTAGATTGCATTTGTACTTTACCTGCCATCTTAGCTATGCTATGATATAGCGAGTAAGGTAAATCTATAGAAATCATACCAGTAAAATGCAACAGGAGTTTAAAATGATATGAATATACTTTATGATACCTTCCCTCACAAGTAAAATACCTTTGAATGTTCAAGAGAAAGTTAGCATAGATGTATCTGATGTAGTTCCTTGGAGTTTCCTTCGTTAAGTTTGTTCCTTCAAACTCTGGCTATGACCTTAGGACTAACTGGAAAGTTTAGGATTCCAATTTTTGTGTCTAAGTCAATGAAATGTAGGGCAAACACTTTTGTCACCTGAGTGTGTTCTCCCTACAATTTTCACAAAATTTCCAAGATCTTGTTTTCTTGAAGGCTTCCATTACTGAGTTATCTCTAGCTAAGACCTTGGTGCTTTCAAGCATTGTCCTTAAACAATGACCAGACATGCGACTTTTCCTTTCTTCTGTCATCTTTGCCTCTGAATTCCTATAACAAATCAGCCTTGCCTGAAATTCTGTTTATGAGCCTCACTTGCATATGGTGGTTAGCCTCACTTCAATTATAGATGAGAGAAGTTTTCTAAGAGATTACCCTAAGCTTACCATTCGAACACAATCTATTTGAGCATTTGCATGAAAACTGCAATAAGAAACAAGCCAACCCTTTCAAATTTGAAATTACCTATCATAATGAACCCTACATTCGAAATGATGGATTTGGATGGTTGCATGCTTAAGAACTGACTCCTAGCTGACACCCAATAATGAAAAATTAACAAAATTTTAATGAATTGATGTTTTGGCAAGACTGCCTACGACTCCTCGCTTTCATAGCGTGCAAGGAAAAGTGCTAAGAAAAAAGCAGCATTTTCGTAGCGCAAAACATAACTTTTTCACTGTCTGCGCTACGAAAAAGTGGTTTCGAGACTAATTCCAAAAAAAATAAAAAAATGGTTTAAGATACGAGTTCTTAAACAAAATGTGAGACTTCTAAGACAAGGGATAAGGTTGTTAAACTTTATTTGGCTATGAAAATCAGACTTTTGTGACTCTTAACCCATCACTTGCCCATTAAAACATAAAATGACTTAACACCTATCTAAGGCCAATGACTAGGAACAATTTAAACTATTCAGGTTTAGACAATTTTTTTTTTTTTTATGGTGATAACAGATTGGCTGAGTCCATCCTCGTAGAGGACACTGTTTATGACCAGTGGCCAGGAATCCGTGCATAAAATAGAACAACAATCCTTCATTAATGTCGCAAAAAGCTATATTTCACATTTAATAACCTACAAAAAGTTCATTAAAAATAACAATGTTATGGGAGGGGAATGTATTTAACCTGGCAGGGGAAAATATTCAATATTTATGTTCTTCATCCATAGTAATAGTTAAGTGCATCTTGCCCAAGGATGTGGATAAGGGGAATATTTGGAAAGTTTATGGACCATAGAAGTCCCCAAAGTGCCATAACCTCCGCTTTAGTGTTTGTGCCTCTACATCCATACCAGAAAACATTATATCTTTGTTCCTTTGAGGTGGCCAACTAGAAGCCACAACCACATACTTTCTGTTGAGTAGCACCATCAAAAACCGCCATTGGGAATATCTATTGTACTTCCGTCTTGTTATGGCAAGTAACCATCGTGAATGTTTTTTTAGAAGAGTATAGAGTCAGAGAGGTGAGAATGTTATCCATGACCCTATGAAAATTCTCAAAATATTTTTCAAAAATGTAGTTATTTCTCCACTTCCATATTTCCTAGAAAAGGATATGTGGCACGATTCTCTAGTCGGCCTTTCGGCTTCTCCACCATAATAGACTATGTTTAATGCAATCATACTGATGAAAAGGAAAACCAAGTAGAATTTTGTTGGGAATGTTAGATTTCCAGAAATCATAAACATCATGTTCCTCAGTCAAATTATAGGCCCTAGAGTAGAGAGAAAAATATACACTGCCACATTAATATTGTCATTATGCATCTTCCTTGTTCATATTAACTTGTCCTCATTTCCCTCGTGGTATATCCTGAGTTGGTTCATCCCCACCACGCTGCGCAACCATTCCCAATCTCATAGAAGAGGGCTACAAAGATCCAAAGCATACCTCTAGATAGGATGTGGACCCCTCCATGAAGCAATGGCTTGGCCCCAGGAAAATATGGCTCTAAGGGAAGTGACAATTTGTTCTGGGATATTATCCACATCACCATAACCCAGGATACGGTCAGCTCTAATGACAATGTTGTGTCCTGAGCCAAATTTCCAAGCTAGATGTTACAGTAGTATCCTATAAACATTTTGCAGGCTAAGCAAGATTGTTGATCCATTTTTGGCACCAATGGAACCCTTACAGAAGTAGTAAGTGAAGTCATGGTTCTTGAGATATTTTTGCCTAATGACCATGTTCTAGGTAACGTTACCAAAGATTCCTCTCCAAAGGGATTTAATAAGTAAAGCCTCCCCAAAACAACAAAGGTCTAAAATTCCCCAACCCCGCAAGACTTTCGGCAACGTAATCAAATGAATTTTGGTGACGTGATTTTTTTTTTTTTATATGACTGCCTCCCCACATGAAATTAAATATGAATCAATTTAGGGAGAGGATGGTAGCTGCGGGAATATGAAACAGGTGTGCCCAATATACTCATAATTGGTTTGGGACGGCTTGGGAGAGGATAACGGGCCCACCCAGGGAACGGTTTATTAATTCCCACCTAGAGATTTTTTTGAAGAATCTATCAACAAGCTGGATACAGTCAGGATTTTTGTAATTGTAGGCTTTAATTTAGAAACCTAAATATTTTATGCATTGATCCATCAATTTTTCCCCTATACCAAATAAATTCTTGATATAGATAATATTTTCCAAGTCACAATTATCATGATACAAGATGGCTTTATGTGCGTTCATGCAAAGACTAGTTCCATTGACGAATTTTTTGAAAATATGAAAAAAGATATAACGAAGAAAGGCGGAGCAACATACCGATAATCAAAACGTCATCAACAAAAAATACATGTGATATGTTGATATTATTACCGATCTTGAGGGCTTGAAATTGATCTTGTTCCACAACCTTTGAAATGTGCAACCTCAGGCTGTCCATAGCAAGAATGAATAATAAATACTAAAGCAAGAATCGTTGTTTGAGGCCCGTCACAACCCAGAAGAATTTTGAAGGATACCCATTTATCATCACTGAAATAATGAACATTGACAACACATGGAATGATGATGTGTGTTTGATATTTACCTTATGGATGACTTAACACATGGATTCAAACAATTTTGTCATCCAAATAGTATAAATAGCCATGAATTTGATTATATGTTATTCTTTTATTATGTTGCATCAAAAACCTTTTCCTTTTTCGGAATATAAACAAGATAAGTTGCATCACATCTACTCCCTGCTTTGAGTGGGAAGCAAGACTTGAGCTCATTATCTATGCATAAGAAAGAAAAAAATAGAGAGGCAAGTAGCTGTAATATTATCCTTAAATAGTCTAAGAGCCTCAGAAACCATGCCACTCATTGCAGTTGTCGGAGGCTAGAGTCCCACTCCCAGTTAGAAGGGGGAAATTGAGTGTTTAGTGTAGATTCATGTTGTCGATGGGGTGGAGTGTTCTTTTTGAGGTTCAATCTCTTCATGTATATCTGTTCACCATACATAGATTCATTGCAAAGTGAGAGGAATGAATTGGTCCATCGGAGCTATATGAACAATCACTCGATTCTATATGTAAAGAAGTATGAAAAATAATTTTAGTTAGCCTAAACATCCATATCTTAGGGATTGAATTGAAGGCATAGGACTAGCGATGTCTTTTTTATAAGTGAACCAATTATCTATCGCCTGGCATTGCCTTGCTTGTGGTTCATTTAGTTGGACAAAACGAGGTTGGAATCAATTTGTTATTACTTTTTATAATTCAAAGCTTGATCAAATTTAAGTATTAATGGAAACGAAAGTAGAGAAAAGGTCTTGGTTTAGAAGTCAAGATGGTTCAAAAAGTTCGTTGGCAATCCAAAGGAACAACCTGTTCCACAAGATTAGCAAAGTTCATTAATCAAGTCCCCCTCTCCTCTCAAATAATAGTTTTTCGTGTTCCAGTGTAAGGATTGATGACTGAAGTTTCTTTCGGATCGAGGTATATCTAATATTGTGTCCAAGCTATGGAGGTCTCTTTCCAGAAGGAAGGTTTTTTAATGAAAAAACAAATATTAAAAGAAAATGAATAATTTTTTGTTACATAAAATTTATCCATGAGACTATTAATACTTTTTAATATAATATATAAACGAAATATTTGGATTTTTGAGGTGCATGAAGACCATTCTTTGTTGATCCTTTTGAGTTCATGTAAAACTATCAGTTTAATTCAACAATAATGAAAAAGGGAGGTTTCATATCCTTGATATTTCATTTTCACTTTATCTACCATCTTAGCTATGCTTCAAGATAGGAAGTAAGGTAAATCTATAGAAATCATACCAGTAAAATGCAACAGGAGTTTAAAATGATATGAATATACTTTATGATACCTTCCCTCATAGGTAAAATACCTTTGAATGTTGAAGAGCAAGTTGCATAGATGTCTTTGATGTAGTTCCTTGGAATTGCCTTGGTTAAGTCTGTTCCTTCAAACTCTGGCTTCAGAAACAATTTACATGGTTCCATGTCAAATTTGAAGTTTTTGAACCATATATCTTGCCCTATAGGAATCTCTTTCACCAAATCTATGACCTCATGACTAAATGGAAAGTTTAGGATTCCAATTCTTGTGTCTGAGCCAGTGAAATGTAGGAAAATCTCCTTTGTCACCTGAGTGTGTCCTTACTTATAAGTTTTCACAAAATTTCCAAGATCTTGTTTTCTTGAAAGCTTCCATTATTGAGTTATCTCTCACTAAGACCTCAGTGCTTTCAGGCTCTGTTATTA
Organism: Pinus taeda; assembly: GCA_000404065.3. Taxonomy (NCBI): domain Eukaryota; kingdom Viridiplantae; phylum Streptophyta; class Pinopsida; order Pinales; family Pinaceae; genus Pinus; species Pinus taeda. The sequence continues at coordinate 7,333 of APFE030049284.1, read as the reverse complement.
AACTATGACCAGACCTATGAATTTTGCTTTCTTCTGTCATCTTTGCCTTTGAACTCCTGTAACAAATCAGCCTTGCTTGGAATTATCTTTATGAGCCTCCATTGCTTATGGTGGTCAGCCTCGCTTAAATTATAGATGAAAGAAACTTTTGTAAGAGATTACCATAAGCTTACCATTCGGAAATGATCTATTTGAGCATTTTCACACAAACTGCAATAAGAAACAAGGCAAGCCTTTCGAATTTGAAATTACCTATCATAGTGACCCCTATATTCGAAATGATGGATTTGGATGGTTGCATGCTTAAGAGCTGACTCCTAGCTGACACCTAAAATGAAAAATTAACAAAATTTTAAGGAATTGATATTTTGGCAAGACTGCATACGAATCCACGCTTTTGCAGCGCATAGGGAAAAGTGCTACGAAAAAAGCAGCGTTTTTGTAGCGCAAAATAGTCATTTTACAGTGTCTGCGCTACGAAAAAGTGGTTTGGGGACTAATTCCAAAAAAATTTCAAATATGGTTTAAGATATGAGTTCTTAAACAGAATGTGATACTTCTAAGACAACATATATGGTTGTTAAACTTTATTTGGCTATGAAAATGTTTGATACTCTTGACCCATGACCTGCCCATTAAAACATAAAATGACTTAACACCTATCTAGAACCAATGACTAGGAACAATTTAAACTATTCAGGTTTAGAACAATTTTATTTTTTTTGGTGATAACATATTTATTGAGTCTATCCTGTTAGAGGACACTATTTATGACCAGTGGCCAGGCATCCATGTACAAAACAGAACAACAGTCCTTCATTAATGTCGTAAAAAGCTATATTTCACATTTAATAACCTGCAAAAACTTCAATAAAAATAAGAATGTTATGGGAGGGGAAAATATTCAGCGTTTATGTTCTTTTGGTCCATAGTAATAATTAAGTGCATATTGCCTAGGGAACAAGTTAAACCCTTCTTTGATAGTTCATCCACTGTCATATTCAATTCTTGTAGCACTTAGCGATTGGAGATTTTAGCAAACCCCTTTAAATGTTCTATTATTACGTTGGAGTCTCCATGGATGTGGATAAGGGGAATATTTAGAAAGTGTATGAACCATCGAATTCCCCAAAGTGCCATAACCTCCGCTTTAGTGTTTGTGCCTCCACATACATTCCATAAAACATTATATCTTTGTTCCTTTGAGGTGGCCAACTAGAAGCCACAACCACATACTTTCTGTTGAGCAGCGCCATCAAAACACGCCATTGAGAATATCTGTTGTACTTCCATCTTGTTATAGCAAGGAACCATCATGCATGTTTTTTTAGAAGAGTATAGAGTGAGAGAGGTGAGAATGTTATCCATGACCCTATGGAAATTCTCATAATAGTTTTGAAAAATGTAGTTATTTCTCCACTTCCATATATCCCAGAAAAGGATATGTGCAAGGATTCTCTAGTTAGCCTTTTGGCTTCTCCACCATAATAGACTATGTTTAATGCAATCATACTAATGAAAAGGAAAACCAAGTAGAGAAGAGAGACATTTCTAGATATCAGTAGTGAGCAAACAAGTAAGGAAAATGTGATTATTATTTTTAGAATCCCTCTAACAAATGGGACAGATGCTAGGCCCATACCATAATTGCTTTTGCAGGTTTTCCCATGTTATATTTTTGTTGTGAAAGACTAGCCAAGTGAAAAGTAATTTTTTTTTGGGAATGTTGGCTTTCCAGAAAGCATAAATAGCATGTTCCTTAGTCACATTAGAGGCCCTAGAGAAGAGAAAAAAATATGCATCTCGCACATTAATATTGTCATTCTACATCTTCCGTGTTCACTTTAACCTGTCCTTGCTTCCCTCGTGGTATATCCCCAGTTGATTCATCCCCACCACACTATGCAACCAATCCTGATCCCACAGACGAGGCCTACTGAGATCCAAAGCAGGCCTCTAGATAGGATGTGGAACCCTCCATGAAGAAATGGCTTGGCCCTAGAAAAAGATTCCTCTAAGGGAAGTGATAAGATGTTCTAGGATATTGTCCACATCACCATAACCCAGGATACGGTCAGTTCTAATGAGAATGTTGTGTCCTGAGCCAAATTTCCAAGCTAGATGTTACAGAAGGATCCTGTAAACTTTTTGGAGGCTAAGCGAGATGGTTGATCCATTTTTGGCACCAATGGAACCCTTATAGAACAGTAAGTGAAATCAGGGTTCTTGAGATATTTTTGTCTAATGACCATGTTCCAGGTAACTATACCAAAGATGCCTGTCCATAGGGATTTAATAAGTAAATCCTCTCCAAAACGATAGAGGCCTAAAATTCCCCAACCCTCCAAGACTTTCAGTAGGGTAATCAAATGAATTTTGGCGAGGTGATATTTTTTTTTAATATGACTACCTCCCCACGTGAAATTAGCTATGACTCAATTTAGGGAGAGGATGATATCCATAGGAATATGAAATAGGTGTGCCCAATATACTCATAATTAGTTTAGGATGGCTTGGGAGAGGATAATGCACCCATCGAGGGAAAGGTTTATGAATTCCCACCCAGATATTTTTTTGAAGAATCTATCAACAAGCCGGATCCATGCATTGATCCATCAATTTGGCCTCTATACCAAATAAATTCTTGATATAGAGAATATTTTCCAAGTCACAATTATCGTGACACAAGATGGATTTATGTGCATTCATGCAAAAACTAGCTGCATTGATGAATTTTCTGAAAATATGAAAAAAACATAACGAGGAAAGGCGGAACGACATGCCCATAATCAAAACATCATAAAAAAAAAATACACGTGATATGTTGATATTATTACCGATCTTGAGGGCTTGAAATTGATCTTGTTCCACAACCTTTGAAATGTGGAGGCTCAGGCCGTCCATAGCAAGAATGAATAATAAATACCAAAGCAAGCATACCTGTCTGAGGCCCCTCCCAACCCAAAAGAATTTTGAAGGATGCTCATTTATCATCATCGAATAATGAACATTCACAATGCATGGAGCGCTGATGTGTGTTTGATATTTACCCTATGGATGACTTAATTACCCCTGGATTTTACACTATGGATGACTTAAGGTGTGGATTGAAACTATTTTGTCATCCAAATAGTATAAATAGCATGAATTTGATTATATGCTATTCTCTTATTATGTGGTATCAAAAACCTTTTCCTTTTTCAAAATATAAACAAGAGAAGATGCATCACATCTAGTCACTTCTTTGAGTGGGAAGCAAAGCTTGATCTCATTATTTATGCATAAGAAAGAAAACGATAGAGAGACCAGTAGTTGTAATATTATCCTTCAAAAGTCTAAGAGCCTCAAAAACCATGCTTCTCATTGTAGTTGTCGGAGGCTAAAGTCCCTCTTCTAGTCAGAAGGGGGAAATTAAGTGTTCGGTGTAGAATCCCATTGTCAATGTGGGTGGACTGCTCTTGATGAGATTCAATCTCTTCATCTATATTTGTTCACCATAGATAGATTTATTGCAAAGTGAGAGGAATGAGTCGATTTGTTGGCACTATATGAATAGTCACCAGATTCTATATATAAAGCGGTATCAACAATCATTTTGGTTAGCCTAAAATTCCATATCTTAGGGATCGAATTGAAAGCATAGGACTAGCGATGTTGTTTTTATAAGCCAGCCAATTCTCTATCACCTAGGATTGCCTTGCTTGCAGTTCATTTAGTTGCACAAAAAGAGGTTGGAATCGATTTGTTATTACTTTTTATAATTCAAAGCCCAATTGAAGTTAAGTATTAATGGAAATGAAATCAAAGAAAATGTCTTGGTTTCGAAGTCAAGCTAGATCAACAAGTTCGTTGGCGATCCAAGGGAGCAACCTATTCCGCGAGGTCAACAAATTTCATTAATCCGGGCCCCATCTCATCTCAAAAAATAGTTCGTCATGCTCTAGTGTAAGGATTGATGCCTGAAGTTGCTTCTGGATCGAAGTATATCTAATATTGTGTCCATGGTATGGATGGATCTTTCAAGAAGCAAGGTATTTTAAAGGAAAAAAACAAATATTAAAATAAAATGAATAATTTTATGTTACATAAAGCTTATCTATGAAAATATTTATACTTTTTAATATGACATATAAACGAAATATTTGGATTTTGACGTGCATGTTGGCCATGCATTTAAACGCGTACACGATATTCATGCAGTCATTGCATGCCACCCACTTGCCATGTACTCTTTGGCATTTTAAGCATTTCTACATAGCTCTTTGTCTAGTTTGGAATGGATACCCCCAATTTGACGACGAGTCCCAGTGTTGTTGAGTACAACAGAGCAGATAGCTCACTGACTATGCAACCACCTGAGGAACTATAGAACGATCTAGAGAGACAATCAATTAACCCTAATGGAGCTATTATGCATGTAGGGGTACAAAAGAGCAAGGATCTCCTAGCAATGATAGGCAGGGGATTTATGCAAATATGATCTAGTTGAATAACCACCTCGCCCGTCATGCTTCAATTGATATTTGGGCTGGGCCAGCTATTGAGTAAACCAGTTATGAAACTACACCATCTGTAGATGGACTTGGATCTTTCCAAGGTGGTGGCCTTAGAACTGAACCTTAATTAGGTAGGCTAGCATCCTATGAAGAAGACTCGTAGTGGGGAGGCATTGTTGTTGAAAAGCGTGAAGACTTAACCCATCAAAATGGCACATGGGTTGGAGGAGCAGGCCTCAAAAGGAGCCTAGTGCTGGAATGGAATCTCGGTGCCCATGGAGAAAAACTATATATCTAATCCATTGATTCCTCTAGCTGTTACATTAGAATATTTTTGTATCTGTCTGGTTGACATGAGTAAACTGATAATTCCCATCCCCTATTTTTGAGAAGCAACAGGAGACGACTCTACAATGTCATCATAAGGAAATAGCGAGATCCTGCTACAACAGTAGGGCAGAATGAAAATATATTAAAATGGCGTAGAGGCTGCATGGGAACAACAATTTGATTTTCAACCAGATTCAAAGGAACTGTACGAAGAATTGGATATTTAGTATCTACGCTCTTCCATAATTAGAATGGGACTGGCATGGGTATTTCCTATATCAATTTTCAACTTCTCCATCAAGAACTATTTTGAGCATGAGCCTGAATAGGACGGCCTAGACCCATTCTGAGCAGTAGTGTGAATAGGAGGACTGTGAATAGGGATCTACCTCTTGAACGAGTTATGCCAAGGAATTTTGGAAGACGAGAAAGGTGAGCTGATAGAATTTCTACATATAATTTTTTTGGCAAATTGTTTATGTAAAACAATTCCTAAGCAATTAGTGCATAATGTCAATTTTTGAATCTTGAAGTCATGGATTTGTAGCAAAATAGGCTCGCACGAACCATTCCTACTTAATAGAGATAGTTTAAGAATGTTGTGACACTAGTTGGCTCTTTTTTCCAACCACTTCACTCCCCCAAGCAATAGGCCAACTTGACAGCCTGTTTCATCCATGCTCATAACGTTACAGCTTGTAGCCACCAAAGCAAGCTAAGGAAGCAATCTGGGTAAAGTGACCAAATGACAGCTATGTATTTCTTCTTTTTTCTATCATTTCTAGAAATAATTGTATTTCTAGATTTCCAGAGAGTTACATGCTTATCTCTATTGAAATCGGTAAGCTCGTGAATCTTGACTTCTTAGATCTCAGCCACAACAAAATAGTAGGAGAAAATCTTCCTTTCCCTCTTCTAATCTTTCAATCTAACTCGCTTGACATACTTAGACCTCTGTAGCAACCAATCATCCATCTAATCCTTTCAACAAAAATAAAATTTACATACCTCTTCTGAATATGATATATGTTTTATATCATTGAAGTTTTTTTTCTGAATATGATATATGTTTATGGTGATTCAAGTTTTTTGTATATCTATATTATGATTGTGATACAGGTCTATTCACCAAGCGAACATATCAAACATATCAATCACGGAGACAATTAAATCAAAAAAAAATTGTTATCATTGTCATGCCCTATGAGCATATGGCTTATTCAAATTAAGAAAGGTATACACTAACAAGAAATAGTTCCATTCAAATTAAAAAATAGTACCATTAAAATTAATAAATAGTCTACAATAACAAAAAAGGTTCCGTACATGAAGCTGCCTAAGAAAATTCTTAAAAGTTCAGCTTAAAAGAAAGTTCTTAAAAGTCCAACCTAGGAAGGTTCTTAAAATTTCTGAAAGAGAAGTTGTTTATGAAAGTTTTGAACTGGAAGATGCTTCAGGATCTCAGAAACAACAAACTACAACAAAGTCAACAAAAAATTGTTATGCTGTATGATGACAAAATGAACAAAAAATCGTTACAATTTTTTTTTATGCTATCATGCCTATCATCGTATTGCTTATTCAGATTAAGCAAGGTCTATAGTAAAAATAAATAGTTCCATTTATAGTAACAAGAAATATTTCCATTTAAATTAAGCAAGGTCTACAGTAACAAGAAATTTCCGAACCAAAAGCTGCCTAAGAAATTTGTGAACCGGAAGCTGCCTCCGGATTTTAGAAGCCAATCAAGTATTTCATAATCCAATCAACCTTTTTGAATGTTTAGATTTTGATGACAGGGGAACCACCCAAATCATCACCATTCACACCGTCCACATGCACATAGCCATTGGGTGTGTGGTCTATCATGGTCTAGCAACATGGCATAATAGCGACATGTGTTGTGGCGTGTCTTTATAGACATTCCATAGTATTTGATCACCTTGCCATGAAGGTTAGGGGCTTAGGTTGGGTGAATTAATTCAATTTTTACAAAATTTAATGTTTTAAACTAATGCTTGCCTTAGTTTACTCTGCCAACCAAAATTTCGAAATTCCAAGGGAAAAAATGAATATAACTTATGTTTTTAGCCTCACGCCTCAGGAAGAGGCTAAATAAGATGATAAAACTAATTAGTCTTAAAAAATTTGGTTATTCATAATATTAGCTTGTAGTTTGCAATAGTAAACAGGTGAAAAAAATGTTAGAGTCCATATTAAATATTAATATAGTCCCATCCCATTGCTAGATGGCAAGGAGTAATAACATGTAGTTCGGTACAACGGTTGATCATTTGCTATTCCTTTATTATGTGGTTGATCTGATAATGAGATCTAAGACAAATATTAAGGTATTATAGACTCATGTGCATGGATATGCCTATTCTACTTTGTGTAATGGATCGATAAGATTGCGAAATACATAGACAATTAAGCAGTGAAGGAAACAAAATAGATAACACACATAAACAAAACAAGTTTAATAAGGAGTTCACCCGACACTCATA
>APFE030049279.1:8132-52589 GCA_000404065.3 Pinus taeda | reverse complement strand
ATTCGATCCACCTATCAGGATCTTCAACCTCCAACCTTTGTAAGTAAGTAACCCGGTCCTCACCTGGTCTCATATATGGTTCATCCTCCTCATCCTCAATCACCTCTAGCCTTCTTGTCAAGTCCAAGATGCTATCTGAAAGTGACCTGATAACCAAGGATTTCTCGGTAAGTTTTGTCTCTGCCTTGGAAAAACGCTTACATACATCATCCATGCCTTCATCACTCCTCACCTGCATTGTTGCCACTTCATGATTCGGCCTAGTGATCCCAAAGGTAGGAACACCTATGGGTACGTCTTCCCTTCCATCATAGATGTACAAATTCTTCAAGTGTGGAACGATCATCGCATCATATTGCTTCATAAACTCCATCCCAAGTACGACCTCATAGTCGTCAATCCTCACAATGGTGAAGTCCACCTTCCCGGTCCAATCACCAAGTGTAGTGTCCACTTGTTCAGCCACACCAAGAACTTCATTCGGAGGAGAGTTCACCGTCTTCATATGTGCCTTGATAGGAACATATTTCAGCCCAACTTTCCTTGCAGTATCTTCTCCCATGAAATTGTGAGAAGCCCCACTATCTACCATAGTGAGTATATCAGCATCTCCCACTTTCATCCGGACATACTCCAATTTGTTCCTCTCAGGATCCTTCTGAGAGATCACCTCTGTAGCAGCAACAGTGCTAAGAACCTGCATCATAGCCACAAAAGCACCTTCATCTTTTGTACTAGATTGTGCTATGGCAGCCAACTTCAGTTTAGAGGGACAATTCTTCACCGTATGTGGCCCTGCACAAATCCAACACTTCAAAACCTTATTTCCCTTCGAATCATTAGACTTTGATGTCTCTTCTTTCTTCTTCTCTTTTGGTTTATCGAACTTCTTCTTCCTATCATCAGAAGTCTCATCATAGTGCTCAACCAGCCTGTCAACTGCAGCAAAGGCTTCTTCAAATGTACGAATCCCTTGTCTCTTCACCTCATTATGTGCCCAAGGCTTCAATCCAATAATGAAATTGAATACCTTGTCTCTTTTTGCCATATCAGGTAGCTCAAGGACCGCACTTGCAAACTCCCTTTGATAAGTTTGAAGGTTCCCGGTTTGCTTTATAAACTTAATCTTCATCCTAGCTTCCCATGTTTCATCCTAAGGACTAAAATGGGCCTACAAAGCTCCCTTCATGTCATCCCAAGAAGTGATGTCAGTAGCACTTCCATTTGCAACGTCGTCCATCCTTCTTCTCCACCACATCTTGGCATCTTTTGTAAGGAATTGAGCAGCAACCTTGACCTTAGTCTCATCATCGGATAGACCCAATCTTTCCAAGTATTGCTCCATGTCCCACAAGAAGTTACCAATAGTTTTTTACCTCCTTGTACCATCGAATGAATTCGGTTCCTTGACTTTCACATGAGGCACTCCTCCACCTGATCCATGCCTCACGGCCTTCTTCAACACCGCTATTTCATCCCTGGCTTCATCAAGAACTTTCTTCAAGTCCATGATCTCTGCTAGACCTTGGTCCCTTGAAGCTTCAATGTCCTTGACCCTGAATTCGAGTTGTGTACACATCAAATCAGTGAACTCATGTTGAGTTCAGAGTTCATCGAGCTCATCCTTCATCTTCAAGGATGCCTTTTGTTCTTCCACAACAAGGTCAAACCTTTCTCCAAAACGAGCTTCTAAGAAATCCACCCTTTCCACCACTTTCTGCATCAGATCGAAAGTGTCTACGGGGCTACGATTAGACCCAGCATGTGATTTAGCCATTGCTAACCTTCTCTTCCTTTGTAATCGAGTTTCGACCATGCACTAGCTTCACCTGCAACCCAAGTCCTTGATGCCACACTTAAAGTGTTTCACCAACCTCTTTCCCTACAAGAACTTGTCTCCACGGCCACTCCTTTGTCAACCAGGATATCTGCTTGATACCGCCTTCACTTCGGTGAAGGTGTGTATGCTTTGATACCACCTGCCACGCCCCCGACCCTACGATAGTCTTCTAACCATGCCGGTGAGGTGCGACACCACCCCACTTTTTCTTTTTAACAATACTTAAGTGTGCGGACTATGCCTAATTCACAACTGGTACTTAGTTTGTTTTTCGCAACCAAGTAAAAAGCATTAAACCTTTATATCAATGATCACCCATACTTAATCATTATCCACAGCAATATAAAACAACAATTGCACGATATAAAGGGGAGGGGAAACTCCCGAATAGTTTGCCGAACAATATATATTATATCAGATTTCAACAGTACAATGAGCTAGTGTGCTTGCAAGATCAAGCCAACACTTAGCCAAGTTTATACATATAAGGTAACCTGGCTACAATAGAGAATCTGCACCTTTTATACGTGAGCGGGTGCCACACACGGCCACCAAGACACTTGTATATTTCTGCACAATTCTCCACGTTCAACCCTTCACAACTCGTTCACCTCAACCACAAACCAAGAGTTAACTTTTCCGCGCAATTTACCAAGTGCGCATGAGCTATGCGCTCATGTTGCACCTCCTCCCTTTGTGCATAGAGCAAGAGAAGTGATGATCGAATTGATGTCCAAATGCCAAGTATTATGCACATATATATATGGAGTGTAACGTGTGGGTGGGGTGGGCGAAGCCCCTTGGCGGACACCCCAACCCTGCACACACAACCCCTCAACGCACCCATACATAGGTCGGCTCTCCCACGTTTAGCGCCATCAAACTTAGCGTATAAACCTGCTGCCAATGCATAACACTTATCATCTTTCGTTGTTGTTCGTCGCTTTGTTGTTCGTTGTCCGCCCACACCACAGGTCGCCCGGCGTGCACGTTTCCCGTGCGCGTCCGCCCGTGCTTCCCTTCGTGCGACTTCGCCTACGCGCCCTCGCCCGGTCGCCATCATGCGCGCCCCCCTATGCACGCCCGCCCGGTCGCCCAGTCATCGTGCGCTCTGCCTGGTCGTGCACTCCGCCCGGTCGTCTAATCTGTCGTGCGTGCCCACCTATGCGCGCCCGCCCAGTCGCCCAGCCATCGTGCGCTTCCGCCTACTCGCGCCCGCCTGGCTGCCTAACCATCGTGCGTTGCCCGCCCAAGTTGCCCGGCGTGTGCCTGGGGTGCCTCATCACGTCGTGCGCCCGTCGCACCGTCGCCAAATCTCTCAGGGCGGTACGCCCAAGGTGGAAATTACGGATTCCATAGAAGTGTTGTGATTTTTCCAACAATGAAACCATATTAAATGGTTCCAAAAGTTTGGGAAACATAATGCCAATGTAATGGATGTGGAAGATTAATTATAATCGTTAATTAAATCTTAAAACCTCTAAAAATGTAAATAGTCTATCCCCTTTATATTTGAACCAATAACTTTTTATGAAAATATTACCTTATCAAAACAAATTATTATAAATAATTTAAATTTACAAAATATATAAAAACATTCCAATTATTATAATATTTCAATTCTTAAAATTTTATATTTAATTGAGATTTAAATTCTATTCTCAAATATAATAATATATTAATTTATCTATTAAATCACAATTTAAAATATATTTTACAAATTTATCAATTAAAAAATAAAATAATTAATACACATCTCAATTAATACATAAAATTATATATAAACCTTTAAATAATTTGCAAATAAATTAAATGAAAAAAACAACTATGTCAAATTTCTTAAAAATAAAATTAGTTATTAAAATATAAAAAACTAAAAACCAATAAAAATATAACTATGAATTAAATACATCATAGTTTAGGTATTCTCGACATATAATAACCGTTTTAAACCATTTCAAACAAGCATATCTAATTATACTATAAAATATATAGAATCTCTTTAGATAAAAATTAGTTATATATATAAAACTAAAAAAAACAATAAAAAATTATAACTATGAATTTAAATACATCATAGTTTTAGCTTCTCGACATATATAAACCGTTTTAAACAATTTCAAAACAAGCATATCTAATATATCTAAAAAATATATATTATAATCTCTTTAGAGATATATATTTAATTGTTAAATTTTTAAAATAAAAATAATAAAATTTCATGAATACAAATTTAAGAATATGTCATGATTTTCGAAAACAATAAAAACTCTTCACATTGAAATTTGTAATACATTTCACCAACATAATGAAACAAAATAAAAAATAAAACTTTAAATAATGTTTCAATTTGTTAGGGTAGCACATCACTTTCTTAACGACTCAAATCGATACTATATATATAAATATATAGCGTGCTATGTTACTAGATTATATTTACATCATTTAACTAACAACCACACTTTCACAGTCTTTTTCTTTTTCAGTGGGATTTTCTTACACAATTTATTTTAAACCTCACACGAGTCTGGCTAGCATTCAAATTAATAGAGATCGGCATAGGAGAATACACCAGAATTGACACTTCGTACTTAACCCACCATAGATGGTCATCTTGCATTTAGCATGCTTGGAACATTCTCGAACCACGGTTAACAACTGCCAAATGTCGATAGTCTCCTTACGGGCCAGCTCACATTGTCGGATCATGAGGTTGGGTACCAAATGGTTGAGGTTTGCCTAGGGTTTGTTAGGGTAATGAAACCCTACCTTCTCCAACTCATTTGCCTCGAGCTTCGAGGGTGAGGGGCTCTGCGAGCTCTCCAATTTCCGCTCACTCTGGGGTATTATGGAGTTATGTTCGTTGTAGGTGAGCATTTCCCTGCACCTTTGTGGATACAATATATAATGCAAAAATTGCTACAACCAATTGTAGAGGATTTTTCCAATACTTACCTTGGTTATTTGGTCTAGCACCGCAAGCCTATTTGAGGTTCAGTTTCCATTCCTTGCCGAAAGACTTAGTTTATAGTTGGATTCGATAGGGTCTTGGGCCTTCCTCTTTACTTATTTACTTGACAGGTATTACCCTCACTTGGTTTTTGAGGAAGATAATTAAAAATCCATACTCTCTGGAATATTTTCTTTATGAGATCATTGTTTGTTAATGTAGAAGGTTTCTTGTAGGTTTCTCCACTTCGTTGCATGGTTGGTTTCCACCTTGAGCCTGCCTACCTCAAAAGGAGGGTTCATCTCTAGCTTGGATTACAAACCCCAATACATACTGAAAACATAACCCTCAAATTTTTCTATATATGAACATATGTCAATGGTTGTTTGGTTTTAATTTAATTCCTTATGGTTGTTAGACAGGGTTCCATGGACACTGCCGCAGAAGCTGTGTTTAATTCCTACGGCTAGAATGTATGTAGAGAGTTTCAAGAGGCAGGACGTCTATATCCTTCCAATGCCAAGAGTTTATTTAACGATTTATTCCTCCAAGCTAAACAACGACATATTATAGAAGTTTAGGAGGAATTAGCTCTGAACAGGAATTGTAATAGTTTAAATTAATCAAATATACTAAATGCAATAGTTCCTAGTCATCTTGTCTACTGGGTTACTTTTAGTTAACAAAGGAATGAAGATAATTTCCTGTTTTTGGTTTCTTCCCATGTACATACAAGGTTTTGAACCTAACTCATTTCAATGTTTATTGTAATGGGAATTATGATTCTACACAATTCTTCTTCTCTGGACTTCTTGTTTTTATTCTATTCAATTTAGCATGCTTACTTGTGCTTATTAAATACTTCTACTTTATTTCCATTCTAACATATTATTTTATATAATAGTCTTGTAAATTGCAAACTTTTAATTGGAATTAGTTAAGGAAGACTACGTTGACCCCTCATAATCAGGTGGCCATGGCCTAAACTCCCACAACCTTGCTTTCCCTTTTAAATCATTGATAACCACCCTACAGGTAGCTTAATGGTTAATCATAAAGGTTTCTATTTAATTAATTCTTCTAGGTGTATTGTGGCTTTATTTACAAGGTCCCCTAATTTTATCCACCACACCCTACAGTTTCCTTTTCCCAACTACCCTTCCTAGCTTCTAATGTATATATATAATATTACTGATTCAATTTGGATACGATAACCCATTCCTTCCTTTCTGAGTTATGGGTGGTTGTCTGATTCCAAGTTCTCCAGAATTATCAAAAAAACTTCTTGTTTTCTAAAATATATAAAGTAATCATCCTTTCCTTATCCATAAGTAAAGTAGTCAAGTTGCATTTTCTGATTTTTGTATTCAATACAGTTTTTAAGTTCTCAAGTCTATCGCCTCCAAAATGGAAATATTATCCCTACCAAATATCAGAAATTTGTTTAAAGCACATTTTCATAATTCTCATGGATGCATAAATACAATTTTCTTTGTGTAACAGATATCTACATAAAATACATAGTTTAATGTTTTGCCTAGTTCTCAAACATAAATATGCAGAGATTGCATAATTCTAAAAATACACAATATTTAGGAACAATTACTCATGCGTTGCTAAAAAATCCCATGAATTCTCCAGCATTGACTTTGTCCTTCCACTCTACAAAACAACATCCAGCCATCATCTTTAGAGTGGCATTGTTCCTCCACCCTACAAATCAACATCCAAACATCATCTTTAGAGAGGTATTGAGCATCTTTGATCGCTAAACCTATAAATCCAGATTCTGTTGCATCCTCTTTATACAATGAGATTGTCCAAAGAAGCCACAAAGTGGTAATGATAAATGACAAGTCACCTTGAAATCCATGATAGAGGTGATTAAAAAATGTGTTCATCATGCTTATGGAACTGTTCAAGTAGTTGCCAGTTGACAGTTGAAGCAGTTTTCAGTTGTGGGATGGAAGAGCCCAAATTCTTTCAATCGCCTAACAATCAATCAAACAATGCAAAAGGTATAGAGTGGAAGCCTAGTGGAGTTGATTCCAAAGGGGAATCCCTTACGGCATAATAATAAGAAATTAAAGTAATTGCAAGCATATATTACACATAGATTTATTGGAGAAATTCAAAGTGAAAAGACCAACAAACATACTCATAATCATAAGAAAATAAAATAATGACAATTACATATTACATGAGAATTTATACTTGATAAACCAACATACCTTTAAAAAAATATGTTTGATTTTTTAATATCATCAATCAACTTCATCATATATAATCTCATAACATGTAAAAACTCTTCCATCATTAATCTAATTTAAATTACCACACAATTATTTACATAAAATTAATACTACCACAATATTTTTTATATAATATATAGATATATACCCATGGGGCTTTGGATTGACGGTGTGAATATGTGCACTGTTAAAGTACTTCTTGCGATAGGTCACTGGTTCAAATCCCCATGGGTGCTTACCTACCAAAAAAAATAATATATATATATATATATATATATATATAACCCTCCTAAAAAAACTACCCGACTAAAACCTCCTTGTAACCCTTCACGGACTAAGCCCTCCTTTTAACCCTTCACTTCACTGTGGCCAATACATATCACATATGTGACTGCGAATATAAAAAATATGCCAAAATGTATACAACCAATTCATGGCTTTTTAAAATAGAATGAAGAAATAGCCCGTGAGGAATACTTGTATTCATTGCCTTCTTTGGACATGCATTATTATAAAAGGTTTTTTATCGTCTGCGAGGTCTTTGGTGGTACATTACTTACTTTGGACTTATATATTGGTCATTTTAAATTGAAATTTAGTTTTAGAATATTAAAATGACATAGATAGGACATTTACCTTGAATAAGTTATTATACCATATCAAACAACAAGAAGGGGTTTGCAATTTGTTTTTATATTTATTTAAAATTGGTTTCTATATTTATTTGAAAATCATGTATATACTTTTATGGTTATAAATAAAATGGTGTTGATTATAAAATATTAATTTTTATTGTTGATTTTGTGGTGGTTTCTCTAAAGAGCATCATAAACCAGCATTGCTATAGCAATTTCATAGTATAGCAAAACATTTCATGATAGTCTCGACTCATTTCCAACGCTATCATGTGAGATCATCATTGTAAATACTCGAAGTGTGTATTTCTTTTTTGATATGCAATAGAAGCCAACATTGTCATAACTTCAAAGAATTGGGAAGATTTTGATGATAGTCTACTCCTTACCTATTCTTAATAGAATCTTTAACGGAAATAGTGTGAGATCATCATCGTAAATACACTATGGTTTAGAGAGACTATGATACATGTCTCTTGGGGTAGAAAGAGAGAAGGTGTGATTATTAGTAATAATTATCCTATGTACATTGTTTTGGTAACAATCAATGGTATATAGGTATTAATTTGTATTAGGAATTATTATTATTATTATCTATTTTTAAGGTCATGGCCAAGCGAGACACCTAAGTGGTATACAAGACCCCCTTGTTTGTGGGACAAGGGACCCACCTCCACATAGCGATTTGACTTCTAAGTCTACAAAGACATACATAGTCTACCCCCTCTCGTTTTTTACTTGTGACTTCTTAGGAGGAAATGCATGCTCTTAACCATTACGCCCACTCAAACTATCCGGGTTTTTTTTTTAGAATCCAAAAAATGTAACCATATATTGTTTAAAAGAAATTATATATGGGTAAAAGGTAATTTATAAGATTGAGGAGAAGTCGTTATTAATGAAATTTTATGGTATCTAAAAATAATTTATGGTGACGAGAGTAGATTGAGAATTATATGAAAAAAAATCATTTACATTCATGAGTGGGAATCTCTATTATATGATATCATAATAAGTGGCCAATAATCTCTATTACATTTATAATTTGTTTAAAATTAATTTTCTAGGTATATTTTCAATCTTTTTACTAAAATTGACAATTCTTAATCATCAACTAAGCCTTAAATTTTAAAGATACAATAACACTTACACTTCATTATCATTTTTTAATAGTTATTGAGAAAATTAATAACCAACACCAATCTTTAACTTGTAATCAGAAATTTTTCACAATAATGATTATTAATTATTGCCAATAATTATTAGTAAATAAATTTTATTAAAATATATATATCAAACTATTCACCTATAAAAATATATATAAAAATAATAAAAATACATATAAAAATACAGATCAAAACATTATAATTTGGCAAAGCACATATAAATTTTTGTCACAAAAATCATAATTGGGAAAATCACATATAAATGTTTGTCAAAAAAAATGATGAGTGGTGTTGATGTTAGTCAACACTAATTAAAATCCTACCAGAAATTGAAATTATATGTTATCACTACACCCCAACAAGTTATCTCATAACTAAAATTACTCATTAAATATGTTATACCCAAAAACGAATTTGTACCGGAGACCTCTCCCAAAAGGACATTTATGGGAAAGAGTCAGTATCTGTCTTCAATTTATAACTTCTAAACTCCAACCAATATTCACTACATAAGGTTACACATCATTAGAATGGCATGTTTCTTCTCCCTCTTTGTTTTACAACATTAGGAAACCCACCTAAATATAAATAAATGAAGAATATCCTTCATTGTGGTTGGTAAGTTATTTCTTAGATCATCTCAATCACGAGCGTAATTATCATGGCATATGTTCTATTCTTTGGTTTGATAGATATAAAATATTCTTTGGTTGGATAGATATAAAAGTTGGGTTGTATTATGGCATTGCTTTGTTGCAAGTAATAAGGCTATATATATATGGCTTTAAACTTTATGATAAGACTTATAGTTTGGTCGGAAGCTTTTGTTGTATATAAGCTACAATGGTTAACTACCATCATGAGGCATGCCATATGTACATATGTGGAATAAGTTTTGAAATCTTATACTATATGGTTTGGATGAGCGCATGCATACACATGGTATACATTATGAATAACACTTCGTGTTGTGAATTAATATATCACCGATGGCACAAGCTTGCAGCATTATGAGATACAAGGATTAATGTTTTTGTGGGAATAATCTCCTATAAAGTTTATTGTTTTTATGATCGATAGTTCCGCACAACAACATTAACATGTTTAATCAAATTTTAATATATATGTGACTCTATCGGTTGGAATATATGGATCATTATCGGAAATCATTTAAAGTGGTTTTGATTAAATTTACATAAAAATGGTCGTAGTTGTGTAATTTAATGGGAAATGGCCTTCGTAAGGCTTGAAACATTTCTTTATGCATTGTATTTATGATTGGGGTTGTTGTTAATGTGGTAATAAATTTGGTTGACATGTTGAAATTACTTTGACATATATGTGCTCATCTTTTAAAACTCTTATTGGTCCAGCTTGTTATACCTATTACGACAAATGAGTTGCATCGACATCATTCGACAGGGTTATGCCGTAATCACTAAACAAGCTAGCATGTTAAATCCTATGACCCACTAACTGTGCCATTCACTACTGCATTTACTCCCCATCGTATTCACCACCTCGAGCCATACAATTTACTGCTTGTTATCCTTTAGTTGTGAAGGGTTTCATTCCTTCTGTTATCGCTCATTCTAGAAGACCCCGCACTAGAATTCAGTGAAGAAATCCATAAAAAAATTTGAAGTACGAATGCAAAAGCGTAGGTCTGCTGCTCAAATTGTCATTTTCTTCTACTTTTAGACATTATTTTCACTAGGCATGTTTTGAAATGCTTTTCTTTCATTAACAATATGAACTTATCTTAGTTTTTCTCCCTATTTTCCATGTCCCCGCTATATATATATATATATAAATAAAGTTAGTCTCATGTGGTAACAATGTTCGTCTCATAAATTTGCAAAAATGTTGCATAGAATGTCGTTTAGGTTCTTGAACAAAGTTATTTTTGTTTAAATCCTTTACCGTCCTATAGTCATTCCTCTAATGAACTATGATGTGAATCCCATGAGACTATTAATCCTTGGGCATACATCGTTTTCATCGAAAATTGAGCCTATTCGTTAGTTATTACCTGTGACTCTAGTTAAAGAGTGTGGTCACTTTCACTTTTATGATTTTCTATTAAAAGCATAAACAAACCTTAAACTAATTTATTACTATAGGTGGGAGCTCTTAAGGTCTTAAGGATTTGAGGAAAAAACCTATACGAAGGTCGTCCATAGGAAAACCTTCAAATTTTCTTAAGTTGAGCCATTTTTTTTACACGTAAGTTGTAGGACCTATCTTTCTACCAACACAATTTCTATTATATACAATGCTACATCTCCAAATCTGTGGTATATAACTCTATTCCACCCAGTCATTAATATGGGACGAAGACATTTTGGTTATTCGGTTGTGTGTGTTATTTTAACTAGCCAATCCAACCTTCTTATTGTTATCTATGTTATGTCTTATATTAATTTCTATGTTATGTCTTATATTAATTTGAAATTGATTCTTGGGAGTCCTCATAACATTGTATCCACTGCTTATTACTCGTGTTATTCAATTAAATAGTGTTGGCCCAAGTGTGTCTTTCTGGTTATTCTAGTATTTGATAAGGGCTTTGTTCCTTATATTGAGATTCAGGATGATTTGAGTCAATCCCTATGTTACCACCTGGGTTGTTAATATATATATTAATGTTGTTCATTTTCTCACTTAACTGTGTTTCCTATTTTGTATTGAAAACATAGAGTTTTGTGCATAATTTAATGATTGATACCATATCATCTATTGCCTATGAGTAATCCAATGAATCTATTGAAGTGTGATTTTTTTCAATAGAAACAGAGGAAGGGTAGGGATCGGGGAGGAATGAATAGAAACTAGCATCTATGTGTAACAAGGGAAAACATACCAAGAGTCTCTATTCATTTCAATGCCAATTCTCAAGAGTTAAGGCAAATTTTTCATATAGGTGGGGTGAATCTATTGGAAAAACCTAAGCACCAACTTATAATGCAACCTCAACCACAGCAACCATTATTTCCTCAACAACCCCCTTTCCCACCTTAATAAAATATCAACATTCTGGTTCATCCACAAGCTTCTACTCCCTTAGTTGTTCCAGAGAATGATGATTGGAATCATATTCCCACACAACCAGTTTGTTTAGTCTAGTGTTGGCTTATTATTTCTTTACCTCCTCCTTCTGAGGCTCATGTCTCTCACTTGAAGTATATCACTTCATGCATTATTCACTCACCCAATGCAGGACCACAACATTCTACTCTTGCTACACAACACTCTCACCCTGTCCATCGGACCTCCAAGCAACCCACCATACTCGTTGGTCACGTTGGTTAAGCATGTAAGAAAAACTTTAACTAACAACCTATTACTAGTGATCAAAGCCAAAAGGCATAGGTTATGTTTTCTCATCCATCTTATGGTTATTCACATTTAGTAAAATCACGTCAATTCAAATAGGAAATGTAGGTGGAGTCATCTCCTTCTCACACGAAGGGTCATTAGGTTTTATTTTTGTTGGCATGTTTTTCTACATTTGTTTGGATATGGTTTTCAACAATCCTCAATATTGACAGACATATTGATACCTCGTTGTTACTTGTTTTTTAATATTTGATGTTGTTCTTACTTGTGGATATTTATGATGGCTCATTTTGGGAAGAGACAATTTACATTTCTTTCGTATGATGCGCTTTATATTACTGTGGGACCACGTTGAGTATGCATGATTTATGGAGTCACAAGGTCTTCAGGTTTGCATGACAATATTTTGATATGAGAAAATGTGGTATATATGTGTGTGTGTGTGTGTGTGTTGTGTTTAAAGCTTATGATCAGACTTTTATTATAACATGTTTTATGATTATTAGTGTGGTTGAGGCTTTATGGAATGAAAAAATTACGTGGGTCACATTTCTTATACACTTATGCGTCAAAGGTGAAGGCTTATAGTGCCTAATACAATAATAAAAGAGAGGGTCCCACCTACTAGAGTCAAAATCCTTAACTAAAAGTAATCTTATAGATAACCTTTAGAAATCACTCCTCTTTTTATCTAATCAACTTGATTAGAAACAAAATTAATCCAATCTTCTAATCTTGAAAAGCTTCCAGAATTGTTTGGAGCCTCTTTAAAAATAGGGGAGATCTATGAAGGCATGACATAGAATTGTAGAAAGAGAGGTATGCGATATGTTTCTAGTTGTTATTTTTCCACTTATTTCAATTTCTCATAAGTTAGAGGCTAATCTTGATGGTGAAAACAACCTATTTTCACCAAGGGCCAACAAAGTAGGTAACTACATTGAAATTCCTAAAAGTCTTACAAGTATATTGTATATTTTTTATTCATTTATTGTTGTTTGAAGACACATCTATATTTTCCAATGCTAATAGATATTTATTTGTAGAAAGCAAGTTTCCCACATCCGCACTTACATGAAGGATTCATTTCGCTGTCATTCTCATCTTTTCTTGCACTATTGTATATGATAATGTTTACATTGTAGTGGTGTATGATAACGATGGTCAAGAGCTTTCACAGAAGCTTGCCTTTTCACGGTTTTGGATGTACTTTGTTCAATTTAAGAAGATCATCCTTTTGTTACCTAGTTCTATTGTCTAATATCTCTTCATATTCAAACTTATTTTTATTTATTGGTTCCTCTTATTGTTTACGACAGCTTATGTTACAGAGGAATTAAGGCCTTTTATCTTAAGCTTTGATTAGGTCATTGCATTTTTTAAGAAATTATAGTAGATTATGCTTTAAAACACTAAAGGCCTTTTAGCCTAAAGTCTTATTAGCTCACTACCTTTTTTAAGTCTGGTTCAAATTTATCAGTTTGTTTTTTCTTGTCTACTACTTTTTGGCCATAAACATTGTATTTTTTATGTATATATTGTTGCTTCATAACAATAAGCAACAACAAAGCACCCCATCACCTTAACAAAGTACCTTAGCACCTTAACGCTAAGAGGCAAGTCACAACTCTTGATCCCAAAGAGGAGAAATACTCAAGAAGCTTAGTGGAAGAGGAGCTAAAGATACCAGGACTGAGGAGTATCAGAAGACTATGCCAGGATGAAGTTGTGATATGAAGTTTCTCTAATAAGGAAGTCTAGAGAATTAAAGACAGTATGGGTCAGCAGCTAAGAAATTGAATGTAGGCATAAAGGGGTTGGTAGTTGAAAGGGGATAATCCTGCAGAAGACTCTATAACAAGAAATGAAGGACAACACCTGTAGGAGAGATGAATTTGAGAGCATGAAGGGAGAAATCGATAGCTTTGTGATCATGAATTGTGTTGATAAATAAGAACAGAACATTCACCTCTATGGAATATCAATATCTTTGGAATGATAAATAAGAATGGGGCTCTCAAACGAGTGTGCAGGTCACCTAAGAATTAATTTCTCAGGATAGGAGCTATATGCAGTCATACTATGAAGAATTGCAAGGTCCATCAATGTTTTGGGTGTTGTGACAAGAAACTATCAGAAGATGAAAGAGTGGAAACTAAAGCCATGCCTAAGTACAGAATGACTCTCTCGTGTAGAGTGCCTCAGTGGAACAGAACCGTCACTGGAAATACAAAAATTAGGGATGCGAGCATATGTGTGAGAGTGTAGTGTTGTGAAACTGTCCATCGAAGCAGAGAGACTGGAGCACCTGAGATGAAACTATGTGATATAGTGACAAGGTCAGTGTGATGAATGTGTGAAGAATAGCAAGGGTAGTTACGAAGTGAATTCAATGTGGATCCTTTGACAGTGAATGTAGAGTGTAGCGGAAGTGTTGATATAAGTGGTGAGAGGAGATCTACTGCAAGTGAGCACAGAAGGCAGAATGAAGAAGTCAAATTTGTGAGCAACCATTGTTAGTATTTTATTTGTATAATCATATTCCCCTATTTTCAATATGAAAATTGTATGAAATAGTAGAGCAGTGGCAAGAGCAGGTTGGTGCCTACATACTAAAGAGGTTGTTACCTCTTGGCAAGTTGGTTCTTGCTAACCAAAAGGGGTTGATTCCTCTTGTGAGTGGGTGCTCACAAACAAACAAATGTAATTAAGTGGACACTTAATTTACATCATAAATTAACAACAAAATTGGTGTTTTTTCCCTCTGGGTTTCCACATGAAAAACACTGTGTCAAATGTGTGTTTCTCATGGGATTGTTGTTTGAACATGTGCGTCTGAAATATTGTTGTCTCACTATTTTTGTTAATAAATGCTCTCACAAGTTAAAAAATATAAGAAGGGACTAAAATCATAAGAAGAAAAGGAAAAGAGTTTCTTAATTATTGATTCACACCCCCTCTCAGAAATTCCTTATTTCAAAATCCCTTCCTCAAAAGATAACCCACTAAGGAAAATATATACAACAAGAACCTAGAATTTATCCAGCTAATTAAACCCTCTATAGATCTTGTTCGTTGATCTGGATCTCCCTTAATTCCCATTGCACCTTCCCTAAATACAACACACTTGAAATGAATTCCTTATCCACTCTATCACTGAGATCTCCTTCTCCCAGTGTCTTATGCATACTAGATGTCTATTGTGTATCTTCTACCTAATCCTAGCATTCATTTCTTAAGTTTAATTTATTGACTAAATCCACAACCCTAATATCCAAAGTGATTAATGTTTGAGATATAATCTCAACATTAATTGTAATCAATGGTTTATATCCATCTAATTCACTAATACCAATAAATTTTTCATTTCATTACATTAACTTACTTTACCTTATAAAAGTCAATTACTTTAATACTTAAATCAATTTCTAAGTTTCAGGGCCTATTAATTGAATTCCACGTGTATATGTTCTTAGGTATATGTAGTAGCACCTACCTTAGCTATAAATATCAATATAGTTGAGCACCATAAAAAAAAAAGTATATTTTTTTTTCCCTTCAAAATTTTGTAACTGTTATTTTATCATTTTAAATATTATTTTATCATCTTCATTGGGAGTTCAATTTTAGGCTTTAAAATTTCTCTAATGATTTCTTTGGTTCCTCCAGTTGGGATAAAAGAAGGACATCACATATTGTAATCACATTAGAGGTTCAATTACTTACTTTTCAACACTTATGGCCCCATGAATTTCATCATTAACAATATTACCTATGGCAATCGTTATGGTGGATAACATCCCATGTTTGGTCCTCCTTCTAATGGGGAACCACATATGAGATAACCATTATGGTAATTTCTATTTTTTTTCTCATGATGGAGCTATTACATCATGCTATGTTCTCCATACATAATCTCATGCCCATATTAGTTCTTGTAGTGACATTACATGTAGTACTCTATGTATATCACATGCATGTCCTTTAGAAAATAACATATAATATACATTCCCTATTCTTCTCTAGGTCCATCACCGTAATTGATTTAAATAGCCTAACCTTAACCAAATCAATACCATTTTTTTGTTAATATCGTTAATTCTATGCCAAATAGATTTCCTCCAACTCTCTTAATGCACAAAAAATAAGAAGAATAGCATGAAGAATAATATGCCTATCTAGAATTAAGGGGTTAGAGGTAATCTTCTAATCCACCTACTAATTTCTAGTGAAACACTAGTTAAGTAAATCTAAACTAGGATCCCAATGATACATCCAAGTAAAGAAAGATCAATTGTCTTCACACAACTTTTCCTTTTATGATTTATGGCATACATGGTAATCCTATTGATTACTAACCTCACTTACTTTGAGTGTGTCATTTGATAATAATAGGCTATAACTCTAGCAATAACCCATCCTTGGGGTGAGGGACACTTAATAAACACCTGCTCCCATTTAATAGTTGGTGGTGTTGTGAAACCCTTTCCCTCTTAAAGGGATAATAGATAACCATTATATTTTAAGCTTCATCATACCCTTTAAGTGGGTAATCCACTAGCCAATTGGATTTACTTCATTAGTAATGATCCAGGAGGATCAT
Source organism: Pinus taeda (assembly GCA_000404065.3). Taxonomy (NCBI): domain Eukaryota; kingdom Viridiplantae; phylum Streptophyta; class Pinopsida; order Pinales; family Pinaceae; genus Pinus; species Pinus taeda. The sequence continues at coordinate 35,804 of APFE030049279.1, read as the reverse complement.
GGAGGATTGATCTAGGAGGATGTTGGAGGATTGATCAAGCTGGATCTTCATAAAAGTACCAATGGCATGGTAAAAGGATGAAAACTCAAAGTGGCATAATCTAGGTAAACTTAGCATTATATTGAAGTGCTTGTCATCCTGATTCCAACTGTGTGAACGACACTCAAATCCGAGTTAATATGAAGAATTTAGAGCAAGTCAAAGTTCAAAGTTTGACTTGTCCAAGTGGCAGGAGGAGATGACATGGAAAAAGTATCAGCAAATAGGGCAACATAAAGCGGTAGGCTACCAATGGTCCTAGATATCACATATCAGAGCAAGAGGAAGAAGTGGCTTAAGGAGAATAGGCCTCGGCAGGATCTCGATTGCAATTGCGATATCGCATATCACAGGGTGGAAGAGGAATGCGTATTCAAGAATTGGCCCTCAGCGAAGCCATGGTACAATGTGATAAAATCATCATCATAGATCGCAATGGGAGCACGGAGTATCACCCTACCCACCACCAATTGTGGTTTCTGATGGTGGACTTTCAGACCCAATATTTTTGTACACTGTATTTTATAACTCCGGCGGGTCTGCTACTATTGCAGTATATGGACTTTGATACCCATCGAGGGAAGTGTTGATTGCGACTTGCTATGAGGACTATCGAATGTGATATTGATCTATGCTTTTTTTATAGCACAACGGCTCTGTTGCATCAAAAGATGCCTTTTGTATGGGTTTGGTCCATCGTCGACTGGAAATGCTGATGGGCTATCAATATCGATAAAGCCACTGAGGCAAGGTAAAATCTTGATCAAAATAGTTAAATAGTTTTTCCAGGTTTTAAGGGGATCATTGCCATGTCTTATTGAGGCTCAAGAATCTCTGTTGTGATAATGCCCACCTGCTAACTTCATCGTTGGTTTGAAGCTACCTAGGTTTTGAGGGATTGTCGTCATGCTTATAAAGACCATTTTGTGTCGAAAGAAGGTAGAGAGCACTGGATGATTAATTCATAATATATTGTACAGTAGATCGCAACCATGGTAGCAGGTCGGCACCTCACCTTGAGTAGTAGGGAGGTTCTAAGAAGTTGCAGAAGACCCTATTATCCAAATTCGGCATTTGGATAGACATTTTTGGATGATTTTGCTCCAGGAGTCCAGTGATACTATCTGTTTCTGAAGATGGGCTCTCCATTATTCGTCGATATTCCAGCTAGGAGGTATAAGAATTGTAAATAATGTTACTTGTACTTTTATCTCTTTTTATGCCACTTAATGAATGAAGGTCTCCCCACCATTGAGCAGGGCCTAGAGATGTAGTCCAAATTGGACGAACTCCGTAATCAAATCATTGTGTCATAGTTTCATGTTCTTCTAGTTATTTCCACATTGTTTATATGTTTTTTTAAGTTCCATGGTCAATTATCTTTGTTATATGTAATTCTGATGCCTTTGTAAGTAAAAAATCTTGGATAAAGTTTGGTATCAGAGCATGTCTTTGTAGATGCAATTTGCAAGAGTTTATGCTAACCCGGAACAAGCTATGAAAAGGAGAAGGAATTCTTAATTCCTTTGATCCTAAAGCAAGATGTGCACAATGAAGAAGAAACATGGCCAATGAAGAAGCTCATTGGGAAGAGGAAGAGAATTTTCGTAAGGTATTCTACAATATGGCAAAGAAAGTGGACAAGTTGTTTTCAGAGTATGAGAAGGAACTTGGGCACAAGAAGAAGGATGCTAATGGCAATGGATTATAAAATCATGAAGGTGGTCAAGAAGAGCCTCCTCCCTCTCCTTATTCAAGTGATATCTCTCATCATTCTCATCGATATTCCAAGAATTCCCCTAAGAAATCATTATTCAAGTTAGATGTAAATTTTGACCTGCCCATGTACAATGGAGAGTGTAGTGTAGAAAAACTTAATAACTAGATAAGATAGATAGAGGTTTACTATTGGATCCATCAGATTGAAGGAGATGAGGCGAAATTCGAGTTAGCATCCCTTCTAATGAGTGGCACTACTCTCTTTTGGTGGGAGAGTAATTTGCAGAAGGACAGCACAAAGTCAGGTAACCTTATGTCCTCTTGGTCTAGTTTTATTTCTACATTCAAAGACCAATTTTACAAAACACACTTATCGAATGGAAATATCTAAGGCAAGGTAAAGGCCAAAATGTGGAAAGCTTCACTGAAGAATTTTGGAAACAAGCATTGAATCTGGATGTCTCATTAGATTCGCCTGAGACTGTAACTAAGTATGTAGGTGTGCTACATAGTTCCATAAGACACTCAGTATTACTGTTCAATCCTACTACAATTGATGCGGCCAGCATAAAGGCTATTCATATTGAATTCCAAGGAAAGAATGACATAGATAATCAAGCCAAGAAAATTTCATTCAAACCTCAGCATGGAAAATTCTAGAAGAAAGGCAAAGGGAAGGATAAGAAGATTGTCTCAGCAAAGAAAGGGGATGAAGCAACACCATCTTGCATTCATTGCAAGAAATATGGTCATGATGAGGGCCACTGTTGGAAGTTTCATCTGGAGCTAAGACCGACGAGATTCAGTAGAAAGGGGAAGCAGAATATAGTGGCAATAGCATAGGACCTTGGATCAGATTCCGATGATGAGACATTGGTCAGAGTTGTGGGTGCAAGAGGTACTCTTTCTGTTAATGATAATTCTAATTTGATTTCAAGTACTATTTATTTGAACGACCTTATAAGTAATCAATGAAAGATAATTGAGTTATTCCACATTAGATTTGTTATAAAACATACAAAGGTGGAAACTCTGTTCGATTCAGGTTCCCAAGAAAACTTAATCTCAAAGTCCTCAGTGAAAAAGTTATGCCTTGAAGCTAATCCTCATTCGAGTCCATACTTGCTTAGTTGGGTAAGCGATAAAGCCAAACTACAGGTAACCAAGCAATGTAGCCAGACTTGTTATTACTTCCAAATTAGTTGACGAGATAGAATTAGATGTTGTGCATTTGGACATCTATGGAATCATCTTGGGAAGCCCATATCTATATGACAGAAAGGCAGTTTTCTTTCAGAATGAAAATAAATACCACCTCACAAAGGATGGGGTAGAACATATAGTCAAATCTCATCATACAAAAGTTAATGCTAGCCTTGTAAGCACAAGACAAATTAGACAACTGGTTAATTCCAGCGAAGGCTGCATGCTCATGATAGTAAGAGTGAAATAGGTCAAGATGTATGATGTTTTCAAAGGTTGTAATCTTGATCATAAGAAAGAATTTTTTGAAATTATTTCTAATTATGATGGATTGTTTTAAGAACCAAGTGGATTTCCCCCAAAATGGGAAATCCAACATGAGATCTATCTACAATAGGATGCTCTTTTACAAAATGTTGGCATGTACATGATGGTTTCTATTGAGATGGAGGAGATCAAGAAACATGTACAGGAAATATTAAATTAGGGAGTCATCATATCAAGTTCTTCTCCATGTGTCTCATTGATCATGTTAGTGTGAAATAAATATGGCACATGGAGAATGTGCGTAGACTACAGGGTGCTAAACAAGATTACAGTGAAGAATTGATACCCTCTCTCTCTCATTGATGAATTGCTAGATTAGTTGAAAATTATTGTTTATTTTACAAAACTGGATTTGCAAAGTGGATATCACTAGGTTAGAATTTCAGAGAAAGACATTTGGAAGACTGTGTTCAAAACCAGATAGGGATTTTTTGAATGGATGGTGATGCCATTTAGAATATGCAATGATCCAAATGGAAAATGGCATCAACCCATGGTATTCATCCACCCATGGTATTCATTCACCCATGGTATTTTCCCATGGTATTGTGACATCCACCAATGGTATTCATTCACCCATGGAATTAACCCATGCTATTGTGACATCCACCCATGGTATTCATTCACCCATGGAATTGCCATGTGGTATTGTGACATCCACCCATGGTATTCATTCACCCATGGAATTGACCCATGGTATTGTAACTAAATGAATACCATGGGTGGATGTCACAATACCACAGGTCAATTCCATGGGTGAATGAATCTCATGGGTGGATGTCACAATACCATGGGTCAATTCCATGGGTGAATGAATACCGTGGGTGGATGTCACAATACCATGGGAAAATACCATGGGTCAATGAATACCATGGGTGGATAAATACCATGAGTGGATGCCAGTTACAATACCATGGGTAAATTCCATGGGTGGATGAATAACATGGGTGGATGAGTACCATGGGTTGATGCCATTTTCCATTTGGATCATGCAATGCTCCAGCCACGTTTATGAGGGTAATGAATAATCTGTTTAGGCCTTTTCTTGATCATTTTGTGCTTATATATCTAGACGATATTTGTGTTTATAGTAGGCCATGGGATGAACATGTATGTCATGTGAAGAAATTGCTTTCTAAAAAAATGAAAAATTGTATGTGAAACTGTAAAAGTGTAAATTTGGGAAGACCTCTTTGGTTTATTTAGGCCACATAGTCAGTAATAGGAAATTGAGGGCAGATCCCTCTAAAGTAGATGCGATTATGAAATGGCCTGAGCCCACAAATGTTACAGAGTTCCAAAGTTTTTTGGGTGTGGTATAGTATTGGATAAGGTTCATTGCAAACTTCTCTATTATCGTAGCCCCCTTACATGCATTGACTAGTGTGAAGTAGACCTTTTAGTGGGGAGGGAAGTAGCAGAAATCCTTCGACACATTAAAACAAAAGATTAGCATAGTACTATTGCTATCCTTACCAGACCTTCAACAGCCTTTTGAGATTGAAACAAATGCCAACGGATATGCCATGGGAGTTGTATTGATGCAGCAAAGAAAGCCTATATGTTACCATTCAGAGACATTCTCCCAGGATGTTTTGAATTATCCCACGTATGATAAGGAGTTGTACGCCTTGGTTGAGAGTGTAAATAAGTGGAAACACTACCTGATTGGTAAGGAGACCATCGTCCATATGGATCATCAACCCTTGTAGTACCTTTAGTCACAAACCAAGCTTCAGCAAGCTCGTCACTTCAGATGGATGGGATTCCTCCAACGAATCCATTTGATAATAAGATACAAGAAGGGTGCTAGAAACAAAGTAGCAGATATGCTTTCTCGCCCTCCTATTTCTGCATATGTAGTTTTACAAAATGTTTCTTTATCATTAGAAACTAATGTTGAGTAGTATGCTAATGATGATGATTTTAAATATATTTATGAAAATCTAACTCATGGATTGCAAGTGGAAAATTATTATTTGTAGGGAAATCTATTGTAACAACTAGGAAAATTGTGCATACCCATTGATGAAAGGTTTCATGTAATCTGAGAGGCTCATACCTCTCTATTGTCTGGTCATTTTGGTGTTGAGAAAACTTTATGTCATTTATAGAGAATTTAATTTTGGCCTCATATGAAAAAACATTGTGACTCACTTTATAAAGGTTTGTGTGTTGTGTTCTATTTCAAAGCCCTCTAATAGAAAACTTGGGCTCTATGGACCACTCCCTATTGTGAGTCGACCATGGGAAAGTGTGTCCCTGAACTTTGTAGGTGGTTTTCCTATGTCTAGGAAAGGTCATAACTATTTGTATGTCATTGGGGATCATTTTAGTAAAATGTGTATTTTAAGGCCTCGTAAAAAGTAGGTCACTGCTGAGTAGAATACTTATATTTTCTTTCAGCATGTTTGGATCCATTTTGGGTTTCCCACATCTACTGTGTGAAATCGATACTATTGCTTTCTTGGGGATTTTTGGATCAGCGTGTGGAGAATGATGGATATACAGAGGTCATCAACTGCATTATGGTACACTTTTAATGAAGTTATTGTGGAAAACATCCCAATTTGTGGGATGAATAGCTTCCTTATATGCAGCATGCATACAATCGAGTAGCACATTCATCTACACAGAGCTCACCATTCGACGCATGTTTTGGATATCTACCAAGAGATCCCTTGGACATGGTCTTTGGGAAAGAGGAGGATGGCAATGGATGAGATGATACAGACAAAGAACGAAAGTTTATTTAGCAGATACAAGTGATTCATCAGGAAGTATAGGAGTAGTTGGAGAAGAGTCAAGCTCAGCATAAAGCTTGACATGATAAGCATTGAGTTCACCATCAGTTTCAAGTTGGGGACAAGGTATCGCTTCACATCGGTAAGGAAAGAATTAAGAGAGAAGGGAAGAAATTAAAACCTATTTGATATGGGCCCTTCACCACATTGGAAAAGATTGGAGACAATGCTTTTCGTCTTGACTTTCCTGCTTATATGAAAATGTACTCAGTAGTAAACTTTGAAAACCTAAAGCTTTATGAACCTCCATTGATTATGGATACCGAAGAGGTTGCACAGATTCCTACAATGGATGATTTTCAACAACAGTATCTAGATAAGTTTCCCGAGGATATCATACTCGAATGGGAAACCATAACTTCATGATGGGGATATGTGGAGTACATTCATGTTGGATTCTAAGGAATGCATCCAAGTAAAGATCGATGGATGGACAAGGAAAAAGTGAGGGAGAAATTTCGTCACTTGCAAATTGATTGAAAAGGATTTTGGCAATCCAAAAGCTCTTAGTGGGGAGGATTGGTCTAGGAGGATCCTAGAGGATTGATCCAAGAGGATCCTGGAGGATTGATCCAGGTGGATTTCCATAAAATTACTAGTGGCATGGTAAAAGTCTCCAAACTCAAAGTGGCAGAATCTAGGTAAAATTAGTGTCGGACCAAAGCGCTTGTCATTTTGATTCCAACGGTATGAACAACACTCAAATCTAAGTTCATATGAATAATTTAGAGCAAGTCAAAGTTCAAAGTTTGACTTATCCAGGTGGCAGGAGGAGATGAGATGGAAAAAGTCTCAACGAATGGGGAAACGCCAAGTGGCAAGCCACCATTGGTACTGTATATCATATATCGGAGCAAGAGGAAGAAGTGCCTTAAGGAGAATCAGCCCCAGCAAGATCTTGGTTGTGATTGCGATATCGCATATTGCATGTCGGAGGAGGAACGAGTATTCAAGAATCGACCCCCAGCGAAGGCCAGTTGTGATGTGATAAAATCGCCATCGTAGATCGTAGCGGAACATGGAGTATCACCTTGGCCACCACCGATTATGATTTGCGAATGGGGGACTTTCAAACATGATATTTTTGTACACTATATTTTATAACTACGATATGTCCATTGTTATCATAATATATGGAGTTTGATATCTGCCAAGCGAAGGTGTTCATTGTGATTTATGATGAGGATTTTTGAATGCGATATTGTTCTATGTTGTTTTTTATAACTCGGCGGGTTCGCCATATCACATAATGCTTGTTGTATAGGTTTGGTCCATCACCAATTGGAAACGTCAATGGGTTATTAGCAACGATAGAGGTGTTGGGACAAGGTAAAAGCTCGATCAAAATAGTTAAAGAGTTTTTCCAGGTTTGTAATGGGATCATTGCCATGTCTTATATAGGTTCAAGAAACTTTATTAGGATAATGCCCACCTGTTAACTCCATCGTTGGTTGGAAACTGCCCGGGTTTTGACAGATTGTTTCCATGCCTATAAAAGACCCATTTGTATCAGAAGAAGGTAGAGAGGACTGACCGATTAATTCAGAATCTGACCCATTTGTATCAGAAGAAGGTAGAGAGGACTGATCGATTAATTCAGAATTTGTTGTGCAGTAGACCCTAACCCTAGTAGTAGGCCAGGACCTCACCTTGAGCAGCAAGGAGGTTCTGAGAAGTTGTAGAAGGCCCGATTATCCAAATTGGGTGTTTGGATAGCGTTTTTTGCATGATGCTTCACCATGAGTTCATTCATACTGTTCGTTTCTGAAGCTTGGCTCTCCATTCTTTGTCCATATTCCATATTGGATGTATAAGGATTATAAAGAATGTTGCTTTTACTTTTATCTATTTTTACGCCACTTAATGAATGAAGGCCTCCCTACTATTGAGTAGGGTCCATAGACGTAGTCCAAATAGGACAAAGTTTGTAATCATTATGTCACGGTTTCATGTTCTTTTGGTCATTTATGTATTTTTTATGTGTTTTTTAAAGTTCCATGGTTAATTAGCTATGTTATATGTAATTCTGATGCATCTGTAAGGAAAAGGTTTTGGATCAACTAAAACCTAGTCATCAAGATATGGGGGCAGGCATACCACCTCTAGTGACTTGAAGTTTACAAGACATTGTACCAATATGAAAAATGGAAGAGATTATCCCCATCTATAGAATATCCCAAAATTTTACTGGTATCAAATTTCAAAGAGTATTTCCCATAGTCCACTTTGTTTCAAACATGGGTCATCATTAAGAAATTATTGGTTCATCTATGAGTAGTTGATGAGAGGGAATCTTCATGTACTATGACCTATGTTAGGATATTCCAACACATAGGAAATAGTTAACATATTCTCCACCATTATCAGATATTAGCTTAAGAATTTGATGTCCAAATTGTTTCTCAACAAGGGCCTTAAAGGCTAAGAACATGTTAAATACTTCACTCTTGATTTTTAAGAATTATACCCATGTGTGTCTAGAGAAATCATCAATGAAAGTTAAGAAATACTTGTAACCAAAGAATGAAACAACTGGAAGTGGACCACATAAAACACTATGCACAAGCTATAAACGAGATGAAGTGTACCAAGAGGCACGTTTTTCAAAACTATCCCATTGATGTTTTCTGAGTACACATCTGGAATAAACACCATCTCTGCAACATACCATAGAAAGACTTGTCACCATATTTTCTTTACATAGATATTGAAGGGATAAATAGTTTAAGTGACCAAATATCTCATGCCAAAGTTTGATCACTTCATCATTATGAGCAACAACTACCGAGGGAAGAGTTGATGACCCAAAGTTGTTAAACTTATACAACCTCGTAGAATCATTAGCGATGCAAGTAGCTAAAATTTATCTAGGATCTCATAGGTTCTTAATTACAACATCATCAGGTGAAAATTCAACCTGAATGAGTTATCTGATATACAAATAGAAGGTTGCAAAATAAGGTTGGAACACATAATACATCATTAAATTGACCATTTTCTAGATGAATAGTTCTAGTCCCTACAAGACTAAGAGATCTATCATCACCAACATATATATTTTTGGTGTTACAATCATTTAAAGAAGAAAACATGGCTTTGTTTTTGGCCATGTGATAAGAAGCTCCAGAATCAATGAGCCACTCTTGAGAATGAGAAGAAGAAGATACATTTAGTGCATAATCGGAACGAGATGCTTGACAACCACATGTAGAAAGTGTTATTTCTGAATATGAAGTTGAAGTTGAAGACTGCTCCAAATGGATGTTATGATTCTTCATTGTTGCTTCCAAGTCTTCCATCTTCTAAAAGCATTTGGATTCTAAGTGGTTGTCTCAATTACAAAAGTTGCAATTTCTATCAGTCTTCTTCCCTTTTTCTTTTATTTTCCTTATCATTTTGTTGAATTGATTTTTCATTTTGAGACTGAAAGTGCTTAGGACCGTTGGTTAGTTTAGGACTATTCTTTTTAGGATGTTTCTTCTTAGGATTCTTTGAACTTGGTCATTGTTGGGTAGCTAAGGCTTTCTTAGAAGAGTTTCGAAGATTAAGAAGACCAAGATGTAAGAGTTTTTCTTATTCTCTTATTAAATAATCACAAAAGGAAACAAAAGAGGGGGCCTTGTGGGCTTGTCCTTGAGAAATAAAGGCTTATCTAGTAGAATGAAAGGTGGAAACAAACAATAAGTAGACTGATCCTAACTTAGTAAGAATGGAATAGATAAGGCTACCATATTCTTTCATAACCTTAACACCTTCCAAGAGAAGTTTAAGGGTCTTGAACTTGGACAAAAAATCTTAAATGGAAGAAAAATTATTGGAGGATGTAAGAAACTCATTTTTGAGTTAATGGGCTCTAATTTCATTTTTAATTTCAAAAGTTTTATTGAGTTGTTTCATTGCTTCATCAGGGGTACCAAGTTTAGCGATATGGAATCTAAGGTCTAGAGAAATAAACATCCCTATCAACCCATGTGCTTGATCTTGATTATTTCCCCATTTCACTACCTTATCTTCATATTTAGGTTTAGACTCTTGGCTCGAGGCTATTCTATAAAGACCTTTACTACTAAGTAAATCCTCCATGTCGGACACCCATTGGAAGTTGTCAATGTTGTGAAGAATAACTTGGCATGGACTTTCCATTTTAATAGAAACTGAAGCTGTAGATTCTAGAATTAAGTGTTTCAATGGAAATATCTTGAAAAATTAGGTCGATTAAAAAAAATCACTCTGAAAATGGCTTTAGTATGAAGAAGTTATGGCTTTTTAAAGAAAAGGTGTTGAAGATGCTGACGAAGTACGTGAATGTGCGGAAGTGAATGATAATGTTATATATTTTTTTAAATATTCCCTCTTTTGAAGCTTAATCTAATTAGCTCACTTTTAAAAAAAAATGTGACCCACTTTTATAAATAAGTGTAAGTCACTTTTACAATGGTAATTTATGAGCTACCCACTAAATTGTAACTTAAATAAAAGATAAAGAGACTTTAGAATTATAAGTGACTCACTTTTTATAATGGGTGAGAACAATTTTACATAAAGTAACTTTAAAACATAAGTTACATGTGCTTTTTGAAAAAGTAACTCAACAAAAAGAAAGACTTGAACCCAATACCTCTATTCTCGTAAACTAACTTTGGACCAAGTGAGCTAGTTTAAAAGGTTAGTAATTTTTGGAAAAGAGGAAAGGTTTTTTTTTTTTTTTTTTTAGTCATTGAAGCTTTGGAATGCATTCTTACTTAAGAAATCCCTTTTTTCCTACAAATAAAAACCAAACCTTATGGCGTGAAGTTAGATTTCATCGGAAACTAAATATTTTCCTCAATCTTTCTGATTTTCCAAGATCACACTAAGGTGCGATGGAAAATAGCATACACACGAGAAAAAACCTTACGACTTGAATTTATTGTTCACTGGAAACTAAATGTTTTCCTCAATGTTTTTGATTCTCCAAGATCACACTAAGACGCGGCAAAAAAAAGCATATGCATGAGAAGAGACCTTCATTTTTGTTTCTGATTTGCCCAGATCACACAGAGTCGCAGAGAAAAGAGCATACGCAAAAATGAAAGGTATAGATCCAATAAAAAATAGAGAGATAAATAAAATGAAATAAATAGAGAGATAAATAACTAAAACTGCAAATAAAGACTGCATACCTCCAGATCTTAAAAATGACATAGCTAGGGCTACCGGAAACCTTTTTGCATGAAATGAAAGGGGTTCCTCACTGGAACAGATGCTCCTAACACAATAGACCAGTCCTCTCAATCAGAAAGTAGTCAAAAATAGTAGATATAGGAAATGACAGTGGGATGCAATTGTATTGGCTTCGGATTTGCATCACAAACTGATGTGGTCCTCAAATAGCTCTAATACCTTGTAGGAATTTACAGGGTAAGTTCCTCAGATGGAACACCAAAGGACACTGCTCACAAACAGATCACAGATCAATACACTAGTATTCTTGAGATGGTTAAAACCCTCAAAGAGGGAAATAGTCCACAACCTGATCCAACATAGCCACTTCAGGAAATTTTTTAATGTAAAAGAAAGAAAAATTACATAAGCTTCTCTCATGAACAATCACCTTACAAATGACCCTCCATTCTCTTTAAATAGAGATCATCGACCAATTGGGTGTTAAGCCACAAATCAAGTGTTGGTAATACCGAGGAGAGAATGAACCATCAGATCATTTCATGTCTAAAACATATCGTGACCATTAGATTGTAAGTTACAAAAGTACATAGTGAAGAAACAAACTCTACATAACTCTACACTAAGCCAAGTTATACTTAACAACACCAACTACTTCCAATGGGTGTCCTACATGGAATATTTAAATAGAAGTAAAGGTCTTTATAGAATAGCCTCAAGCCAAGAGTCTAAACATAAAGATGAAGATAAGGTAGTCAAATGGGAAAATAAACAAGATCAAGAACGTGGGTTGATAGGGATGTCTATTTCTTCAGACCTTAGATTACATATTGCAGAACTTGGTACCCCTCATGAAGCAATGAAATATCTCAATAAAGTTTTTGGAATTAAAAATGAAATTAGAGCCCATCAACTCAAAAATGAGCTGCCTACGTTGGACCCCAATAATTTTTCTTCCATTTAAGATTGTTTGTCCAAGTTCAAGACCCTTAGACTTCTCTTGGAAAGTGTTAAGGTTCAAAAAGAAGATGGTAGCCTTATCTATTTCATTCTTACTAAGTTAGGACCAGCCTACTCTGTATTTGTTTCCACTTTCCATTCTACTATAGAAGCCTTTATTTCTCAAAGACAAGCCTACAAGTCACCCTCTTTTCATGCCTTTTGTGATTCTTTAAAAATACAACAAGAAAAACTCTTACATTTTGGTCTTCTTAATCTTGGAAACTCTTCTAAGAAAGCCTTATCTACCCAAAAGAAGCCAAGTTCAAAGAATCCTAAGAAGCAATATCCTAAAAAGAATGGTCCTAAACCAACCAAGGGTCCTAAGCACCTTCAATTTCAAAAGGAAAAATCAATTCAACAAAATGGTAAGGCAAACAAAAACAAAGGGAAGAAGACTGAGAGAAATTGCAACTTTTGTAATCGAGATGGCCACTTAGAATCCAAATGCTTTAAGAAGATGGAACCCTTGGAAGAAACAATGAATAAGCATAACATCCATTTGGAGCACTCTTCAACTTCAAATTCATCTTTAGGAATAACACTTTCTCCATGTGGTTGTCAACCATCTTGGTCTGATTATGCACTAAATGTATCTTCTTCTTCTCATTCTCATGAGTGGCTCATTGATTCTAGAGCTTCTTATCACATGGCCAAAAACAAAGCCATGTTTTCTTCTTTAAATGATTGTAACACCAAAAATATATATGTTGGTGATGATAGATCTCTTAGTGTTGTAGGGACTGGAACTATTCATCTAGACAACGGTCAATTTAATGATGTATTATGTGTTCCAACCTTATCCTACAACCTTCTATTTGTATGTCAGATAACTCATTCAGTTGAAGGTAAATCATTGAATTTTCATCTCATCATGTTGTAATGATCCTAGACAAATTTTAACTATTGGCATTGCTGATGATTCTACAAGGTTGTATAAGTTTAACAACTTTGGCTCATCAACTCTTCCTTCAGTATTTGTTGCTCATAATGATGAAGTGAGGAAACTTTGGCATGAGAAATTTGGTCACTTAAATTATCACTCCCTTCAAAATCTATCTAAATACAATATGGTGGTAGGTCTTCCTATGGTATCTTGCAAAGATGGTGTTTGTTCCGGATGTGTACTCGGAAAACATCATCGGGATAGTTTTGAAAAACGTGCCTCTTGGCATGCCTCAGCCCCTTTATATCTTATGCATAGTGATTTATGTGGTTGAATTCTAGTTGTTTCATTCTCTGGCTACAAGTATTTCTTAACTTTGATTGATGATTTCAGTGAAGTATTTAACATGTTCTTGGCCTTTAAGGCCTTTGTTGAGAAACAATCTGGACATCAATTTCTTAAGCTAAGATCTGATAATGGCGGAGAATATCTTAACAACAAATTTATCAACTTTTTCACTGAGCATGGAATTCAAATGAAAAATGTTATTCCATATAATCCACAAAAAAATGGTGTAGCTGAAAGGAAGAATCGCACCTTATAGGAAATGGCTAATTGTATGCTTCAATCTAAAGGATTTAGTCTTAGTTTTTGGGTAGAAGAAATTAACTGTGAAAATTACATAATAAATCGCACTCCTACTAAGGTTAAATAATATCACTCCATAAAAGAATGGAGCTCAATTAAACGAGATGTAAGTCACTTTCGTGTTTTTGGAAGTAAGGCATGGGCCCATATTCCTGATGAGAAACATAAGGCCTTAGAACCTAAGAGTGAAAAATGTATTTTTGTTGGATAAGGCCTTAGAACCTTATGTCCTCTTGGTCTAGTTTTATTTCTGCATTCAAAGACCAATTTTACCCTTTGGGCCATAAACAAAAAACACTTATGGAATTGAAATATTTAAAAAAAGGTAAAGGCCAAAACCTGCAAAGCTTAACTTAAGAATTTTGGAAATAAGCATTGAATCTAGATATCTCATTAGATTCACCCAAGACTATAACTAACTATGTAGGTGCACTACATAGTCCCATAAGACATTCACTATTACTGTATCCTACTACAATTGATGCAACTAGCGTAAAGGCTATTCATATTGAAATCCAAGGAAAAAATGACATAAATGATCAAGCCAAGAAGATGTCATTCAAACCTCAGCATGGAAAATTCTAGAAGAAAGGCAAGGGAAGGATAAGAAGATTGTCACAGCCAAGAAAGGGGATGGAGAAACACCATCTTGCACTCATTGCAAGAAATATGGTCATGATGAGGACCATTGTTGGAAGCTGCATTTGGAGCTAGGACTGACGAGATTTAGTGGAAAGGGGAAGTAGAAGATAGTGGCAATAGCGTAGGACCTTAGATCAGATTTCGGCAATGAGACATTGATTAGAGTCGTGGGCGCAAGATGTACTCTTTCTATTAATGATAATTCTAATTCGATTGCAAGTATTATTTATTTGAATGGCCTTATAAGTAATTAATGAAAGAGAATTGAGTTATTCCACATTAGAGTTATGTTTGGTCTAAAATGCAAATGCAAACTAGAGTTTCATTTACTATCAACCTGGGTAAGTAAACTTCAAGGATCATCCAATATATATGGACTTAAAGACAAACTAAACTAATCTAGGTGAAGAAATTCCAAAGTTCCCTTACAGGAGGTCTTTCATTTGGATTTCCAACACCTATTTAGTCATTTAATCAACATGAAATCTAAATACATTGTGACAAGTGTAAGAAATATTAAATCTCCCTTACAGGAGACTGTTCATTAATATTTCTAATCATCTTAATCAAAAAACCATTTAAACTAATGAAATTAAAGCACTTAAATCTAATTTTGATTGATTTCATGAAATATTAAAGCTCTCTTACAAGAGAATATTCATTTCTATTTCAAGAAAATGAATCAAAAACTTAAACTAATGAAATCAAACATTAAATTAGATTCATTGAAAGAAACATTAATAATTTCTTATGAAAGGTCATTTGTTAATATTTCAAACATATGAACCAATAATTTAATCTAATGAAATTCAAAACAAACATAAAATGAAAGTTTACTAAAACAAAGCAAGCATGCAAGTGAGGCAACGGGGGCCTTCCATAGCTCCACAAGCACACCCAGAAAGAAGTCAAATGTAGAAGAAAATCCAATCCAATTTATTTATCCTCAATTGCAAATTGCAATTACAAGCTCTAAGTTCTACATTCCAAGAGGTCCTAAACTCTACATTACAATGATTCTAAAATCTATAATTACAAATGAAGGACTAGGTTTCTAAATTCTAAAAGTTAAGATTACAAAATGAAGATTACAAATGAAGGAGATAACACACCTATTTATACAAAAGCTATGATAACAAACTCATAAATCTAAATCCACTATTCCCTCCTTTGTCCCACATATTTCTCAACCAATGGTAACACATAACCCAATCCTCCATGATCTCCTCCATGAGGTCCATGATCTTCTCAAATTCGAATTTGAACATAGAGTGCCACATAAAGATTCCTTGGAAGCTTCCTTTGTACCTACACATGTCAACAAGCTCATTCTAATTGTTAGTTTAAGTATAAGCATATTATTTTCTAAAGTTTAACCATAAATCCACTTAAAAATGTTAAGAATTAATAAACTTTGGAAAGGCATCGTTATAACCCAATGATGAGATAAATGTAATGATGTGGAGGTGGAATGGAGGTGACATGAAGGTAATATGATAATAATGTGAAGGTATTGGTGAATAATGGAGTGAGAATAGGGACTATTTTGAGGCCCAAAATACCTCCAAATTGAAGGTATTGCATGTCCTCATGCAATCTATGAAATTACTTTTTGATACTTGAGCTTTGGCTTAAACTCTGCATGATATCATTTATAAGAAGAATTTCAGTGTAAATCACATATAGAAAGACCTTTGTCGATGCGTTTCGAACCAACTAGTGTGGTTCATCGTCAGGACAAGTTGAAGAAATAGATCCAGCATGTTAAATAGTCTGAGCAGACTGATGACCGAGTTGACGATGAAGTGCTGATCCCATTTCACTATCGTGACAGGTGGTATCAGAGCTCGGTTGGAGTTGGTATTAGAGCTCGAATACATTGACAGGCTGGGGACTTACTACCATGAAAATCCAGAGGAGGTTTGGAAGCTTAGTTCCATGAGAGTAGTCAATGGACACTTGGTTGGTTCACTTAAGCAGAGGTCGATGAAGGACAAGCTTGTGGGAGATCAAGCTAGACCAGGATCAGGTTGCATAGATGAGCCAAGAAACGAAGTGAAGTATATTAAGAAGGAAGTCAAGTTGGAGCATGACCCAATTGACACTTCTGAGGCCGAATTCTTGAATAAGGTTGCCGATATAAGACATAAGACAAAGCGGACAGAAGGAAGTGATCCCTTGAAGCTGAGTTTTGTACAAGTGACCGTGAAGGGCAAGAGATTTGTAGCTTTGGTTGATACGAGGGCTACACATAGCTTCTTGATTAGGAAGGCATCAAAGTCTTTTGGGAAGAAAGCAAAGATGGAGAGGGAATTTAGTGCTTTCAAAGCACTCAACTCTACCATGAACGTTGTTGTTGGTGTGATGAAGGACACTCAGGTGAGAGTGGGATCGTCGTTTGGGAAGTTGGACTTGAGGGTTGTGGACATAGATGATCATTCTATGGTGTTGGGGCAAGATTTCATGAAGCTTTCACAAGCCATACCGATGATGGACCGAGACATTCTCTTGATCACAGCTGAGGGAAGAACCATGATGGTACCAATGAATAGAAGGAGTTGCTTGGGGTATAGACCGAGGATGAATTCTATGACTTTGTATCCCAAGGATCCAAATGTGAAGCATGAGGATGTGGAGCAAAGAGGACTTGGGAGTATGACTCAAACAACGAAGGAAGGGAAGTTGATAGACTTCGTTGCAAGAGTGAGGAAGAATGAAGCAAGTGAGAAGGCAGTCTCACGAACCTTGAGGCACTTGACAGAGACATCTTCTACTGATGATCTTCACAATGGGGTTGTGAAAGAAGGGAGTCCAAGTACTACTTCAGAGGCAATGGTTGATGAGGACTATGAGGGTAGAGATCCTGTTGGCATAGTGGATTTTTTCAGGTATGCTATGGGCATATATGACTTTCAGTTGATGAAGGACAAGCTCAAGGAACTTGGATGTACATGTGAGGAGATTGAAGCTGTTCATAGATACTTGAGGATACAACATCAATCCGATACATGGGTGGATGAGAGTCAGGGAGGAAACTTCCTAGCCCTCCTTTCTCTATAGACAACCTTGGAGATAGGTTGGTGTGGAGGCCTTGGTAGGGAGGAACCACATCATCTTTGCAAGGGGCCTTGGAAGGAGGCTTCTTTACGATAGATTGCAGACTTGCGTGCAGATGGCCAGATGTTGGGATGGAGTCTACATGAGTTGGACATCATGGAAAAATAGTGTCATAGAAATAAGGTTGGAGACATGGACCATGACAGTTATGCAGGGACATTATATGGGAGCATGAGTAGAGGTGTCATTCATGGACATTCTATGGGAGTATGCCGAACCAGAGGATGTTGTACAGGTGCTGTTGTGACATGTAGATATGCGAGCTAATGGAGAGGTTGTACACTCTTGTGCAACAAAACCATGGCTTGATCATGTTGCAGATGGGATGGAGTTTCCATGGACCTGAGCATGGGTTTTGGACAGATTCTTGATGAGTCTGAGATGTAGCAGAAGTCAAGGAAAGACTGATGGTGACATAAGGATGTGCATTCTTGTGGTTTGGGCGTATGGTTGGATTAGCTACCCAACTAGTTTGAGTCATGAGGGGTACCAATGTGCAAAGGTGTGTCCGTATTAGGCTGGGCCATGGATGAACATGCATAGGTGTGTTCATATCAGGATGGACCAGGGAGGAGACTACATGAGGAGGACACATGATGGGGTTGACACATTGTTGCAGTGGACATGTAGCTTGAGTTAGAGGGACCAGCCTTCCATGGTGGAGAGCAGCATGTGGAGATTGTGACAGGGTGGTCAAGTGATCATGGATTGAGATGAGTTTGATGTATGACATACCGATGGGATGTGTACCTTGGTATGGTTATCTTGGTGATAGTTGGTTGCTGAGGTGAGACATGGTGGAGATGGAGTTCTACATATGTTGCAGGGATGTTTGCCAGATGTGGAGGAGTTGACACCATGGATATTGATGCTTGGAGGATGGTATGTTTTCGAGGATGACAATGACTTCAGGTCGAGGAGGATGTAATGCCTCTAGAGTTGTGCGATGGTTAGGCATCGGGTGACCGGGCGGGCGCACAAGATGGGCGTGTGATGGGCAGGTGTGCGACCGAATGGAGAAGTGACCAAACGAGCGTGTGATGGAACGATGGACGATATGCGACAAAGTGCGACAAAGGTTGTGCGAGCATGTGAAAATGACTAAGGCATGATGCGATTTTATACCCTTGTGAGGAGAATTTGCAGTGGAGGGTGGCCGACCTATGGATGAGGGTGTGGCCGACTTGTTAGAGCGCCCAAGTGTTGCGTGTGAAGGGGTGTGTGGGTATTCCGCTGGGTAGCCCACCCACACCCCACGATGGGTATATACATTCGTTGGAGGAGCGTTCAACTCATCATCCTTCGACAACGCACTTGATCATTCGATCTTTGCTCTTGAGGAGAGGATGAAGTGCGCAGTTTTGGAAAGGAGATGAGCACATAGCTCATGCGCTCTCCTTGGTGGAACGCACTTGTTGGAATTGCTCAGGGTGAGAGGTGAAGGTGTTGGGAAAGACTTGCCCAAGTTGATTGCACAGTTGTGTCGTTGTGCCAAGACTTGGCGAGGGTGTATTGGTGGCTCGGGTGAGCGCCCGCCCATCGCGCAAGGTGTGCACGAAGTTGTAATGATGTAAAATTGGCTAAGTATGAGGCTTGTTCTTTGCCAAGACATACTTGTACATTGTAAACTGATATTCTTAATATATTGTTGGGCGGACTCATTGTTCAAGGAGTTTCCCCTCCCCTTTATACTGTGCAATTGTTGTGTCGTCTATAATTGCTGTTGATAATGAATAAAGTATGGGTTTTCATTGGTATAAAGGACAACTAATTATACTTGGTTGAGAATCACAAACTAAGTAGGAGAAAGTGAATTAGGCGTAGTCCATGTGCACGAGTATTGTTAAAAAGAAAGTGTTCGGTGGTGCCACACCTTGCCGGCACGGTGGAAAGACAACCATAGGCTTGGGGGCATGACACCCATCACGCCCCCAATTCGTTTTTCCTTTAATTGGCCGAGTGCGATACCGCCTAAGTAACCAACTTTCTTCATTATTATGTTACTTTACGAACTACGCCTTCATTCATTCATATAAACCATAAGATACATTATAATGTGCAGAAACCATCATAATAACATGATAAGCGACAATATAAACACCAACAATATGCAAGAGAAGAACTTCTTTTATTATATATGAGATTTTAGTACAATGTCCGAGAGCCGATCCACCGGCGTTCATAACCGAAGTTGGGCGCCCGCTCGTGCAAGAGCACATGGCAGTCACACCACAACACTTCCAAAATACAACAATACAAATTTTCCTAAACAGGCGGGTGTGCCCGTGCACACCCACAAGAACCACAACTGAAGTATCACCTTGGCGTTCGAGCAGTTCACCCACGCCCTCGCCCTGAACGATCAACCGGGCGGTTAACCCGCGCCCTCACACCATGTGCATTCACTCGCGGGTTAGGCGGTTCACCTGCGCCCTCACCCCGTGTTCAACTACCCCGTGGACGGGCAGTTCACCTACACCTCACCGAACTCCACCTTCACCTGTTCACCGTGTGCCTCTACCTGACGGGTGGGAACATTCCATATGCGCTCGCTGCAGCTACCAAGTGCGCACCAACTGCGATAAAGGCTTGCGATGCAAGTGCGATGATGCCTCCAAACGACAAGCGCCTCCAACACTTATACTCATCGATGGGTGCGACCTCCACCTTCGGCTGACCCACCAAACACCTTCACCCACTCCACACACCAACGCCCACACCCGATGAAAGACACCCCCTCCACGAGTTGGCTTGCCCATCGCTCCTTCATGTTTTCTTTCTTATAAGCGATGGTTCGATACTTATTCATTTTCACAAGTGTGGAGGCGTGCGCCCAGCTCCATAACCGCAAGTGTTACATCCTCCCCCACTAGAAATCATTGTCGCCCTCAACAATCCCAACTGCCTTATTATCCTTCGTTCATACCTTGCAATCTTCCTCTTCCATCTCCAAAGTGAGTCCTGCGATTCCCAACTCTCCTCCTTCGGTGCATTCTTCCATCGGACAAGGTACTCCTGTTTCTAGTGGCAACCAATCCCTGTAGTTCTGAAGTCCAAAATCTTCTCCAACTCCAAGCCTGGTTTATCCACTATCCCAGCTGGTCCTCTTGGCAGTTCAGCTCTCTCTAGATGGTCTGAATCAAGTCTGCATCTCTTCAACTAACTAATGTGAAACACTGGATGCTTCATGTGCATATGGTGCAGAAGCTCCAACTCATAAGCAACTTCAGCCACTCACTTCTTCACCTGAAATGGTCCCTCATACTTCCATGTCAGTTTGGCTGTCGTCCCCTTGGCTGGCTGAAACTACTCCCCGGTAATCCTGAGAAACACCATATCTCCCACACTGAAGTGCACATCCCGCCTTCCCCTATTAGCATACTTCTTAATCCTCCTTGCAGCATCGTGCAAGCACAACTGTGCCAACTCCAAGTTTTCCTCCCAAGCCTTCATGAACCTCTTCGCATGAGGACTCCTCAAAAAACACCCTGTCACAACGGTGTGCAGTGCAACCAACATCTGTCCATTTACCAACTCAAATGGATTGTACCTTGTCGCAGAACTCTTTTGAACATTGTAGCTAAACTGTGCAATATCCAAGAGTTCAGGCCAATTCCTCTGATCAGCCGTCACATAATGTCGCAAGTAGTCCTCCAATAATGCGTTGATCCTCTCGGTCTTCCCATTTTTCTGTGGATGGTAGCTCGAACTCATCAACAAATCTGTCCCAACTAACTTGAACAATGTGGTCCAAAATCTGCCTCTAAAATGCGGATCTCTATCCAGCACAATGCTCAACGGCATCCCCCAATAATTCACTATGTTCTTATAGAACAACTCCGTAGTCCGCTCAGTTACACAAGGTATCTTTGTAGGAACAAAGACAACATACTTGGAAAAATGATCAACGATGACCATGATCCCATTATACCCCTGCACCTGTGGTAACTAAGTGATGAAGTCCATCGAGACACTCATCCATGGCCTCTCTGGAATCGGTAAAGGCTACAACAATCCTCCTTGCCTCTGAGTATCTGATTTGTCCTGCTGACAAATGATGCACGTATGTACATACTCCTCCACATCCTCCCGTATCTTTTCCCAAAAAAAACCCTTCTCCAATAATGCTAAAGAACGACATTGCCCTGGGTGGCCAGCCCACGGAGAATCGTGGCACTCCTTCAAAAGGTGCCTTCTGAGTTTGGATGACTTTGGAACATAGAGTCGGTTTCCAAAGAACAAGTAACCATCCTGTAGAAAGAACTTTCATGTCTTCCCTTCCTTTATCTGCTTCACTATATTCTGTGCCAAAGTATCAGTTTCAACACTTTCCTTGAGTTTGTTTTGCATCTCTTCTGACATCCGAACCCGACTTCTACTCCTTGTTTCCCGGTCTTCACCCTCCAATGTTGCAAGTTGTCCCTTCTTATTAAGGGCATCTGCTACCGCATTGTGTCTACCCGGTCTATACTCAATAGACATGTCGAATTATGCCAAGAAGTCCTGCCAACGAGCTTGTTTCGCAGAAAGCCTCAGTTGTGATGCAAAATAACTTGCTGAAACGTTGTCAGTCTTGACAACAAATGGCTCCCAAATTAGGTAATGCCTCCACACATGAAGAATGTGGATGATCACAGTCATCTCCTTCTCATGAACCGGATACCTTCATTCTTTATCATGCAACTTCCAAATCTCATACGCCACCGGATGGCCATCCTGCATAAGAACCCCTCCTATGGCAAAATTTGAAGCATCAATGTGTACCTCAAATGGTCTCCCAAAGTGAGGTAACTTCAGTATCAGCGCTGTAACCATCCTCCTCTTCAACTCATCAGATGCCTTTTGACATTTATTTGTCCAACACCACCTCTTGTCTTTATTCAATAAGTCTGTCAGTGCCAATTTCACCTTGGAGTAACCTTCTACAAACTTCCATTGGTAGTTCATCATGCCCAAGAACACCCTCATCTCATGGACATTCTTCGGTTCAACCCAGTCCTCAATCGCCTTCACCCTGCTCGGCTCCATCCATATGTACCCCTCACCAACAATATGCCCAAGGAACGGAATCTCGGTCTGAGTGAACACACACTTAGACTTCTTCAAGAATAACTGATTCGCCCTCAGTGCCTCGAACACCATCGCCAGTGCTTCTTATGATCCTCCATGTTGTTGTTGTACACCACTATATCGTCCAAGTACACCACTACGAATGAATCCAAGTATGGTCGTAGAACATCATTCATCAAAGTGCAAAATGTAGTAGGACTATTGCACAACCCGAATGGCATAACAAGGAACTCAAAGGTACCATACCTTGTTACTATCGCGGTCTTTTTCTCGTCTCCTTTAGCTATCCACACCTAATAATACCCATGCCTCAAGTCCATCTTGGAAAATGCTCGGGCTTTCGCAAGCTTGTCAAAGCAATCAACAGCAATTGGCAAAGGATACATGTTTCTCACCATCTGCTTGTTCAATGCATGGTAGTCACAGAACATCCATAGCTCATTGGAATCCTTCTTCCGCTGGAACAATACTGGAGCTCCATAAGGGGACCTTGAAGGTCTAATGAAACCTGCATCAGCTAACTCCTTTAGTTGTCGTTTCAATTCCTCCAACTCAGGCCCTGATAAACGATAAGGTGCTCTTGTCGGGGGTTGATTTGCTGGTTCAAGCTCAATGCTATGGTCCAGTGCACGCCTTGGAGGAAGCTTCTTCGGTAGCTCATCAGGCATCAAATCCACATACTCGGTCAGCACATCAGAAATCTCAGCTGGAACAAGTGTCCCCACACCATCACTTTCGGCTCCGTTGAACATCACCACATATGTCTCCATATCTGATTCCTTCCTAGGCTTCTCCAAACTTAGTGTAGAAGCATGCTGTACCTTGACTTCCCTCCTTTGCCTATGAGTGGGAAAAGTCCAAGTTTGTGACTGTCCAACCAGCACCACCTCATCACAAAAGGGGACAACAATAGCCCTGTTTCCCTTCAAGGAATCCTGTCCAAGTATCACATCAAAGTCCTTCATCTCCATCACCGTGAAGTTCAACTAACCCATCCAGTCTTTTATCTACACCGGCACTTCGTGTGAAAAAACCCACCACCTTAGCTCTAGAGTTCACTTCCTTGACATCCATGTCCGATGGGAGGATCATTAATTTGACCTCTCTTACCAACCGTGTCGTCATAAAGTTATGAGTGGCCCCTGTGTCCACAAGAGCTTGAATGGTCTTACCACGGACCATCAAGTCCAAGAAACCCAGACTGTTCATCCATGATTTATCCATAACTTGTCCTTGCATACACACCCGTTCACTTTGTTCATCATTCAGCAACAGCTTCACCATTTGTGAACCCACTCTGATACCACCTGTCACGCCCCCAATTCTTTTTTCCTTTAATTAGCCGGGTGCGGCACCGCCTAAGAGACCAACTTTCTTCATTATTATGTTACTTTACGAACTATGCCTTCATTCATTCATATAAACCATAACATACATTATAATGTGCAGAAACCATCATAATAACATGATAAACTACAATATAAACACCAACAATATGCAAGAGATGAACTTCTTTTATTATATATGAGAGTTTAGTACAATGGCCGAGAGCGCCGCTCCACCGGCATTCATAACCGAAGTTGGGCGCCCACCCATGCAAGAGCACACGGAAGTCACACCACAACACTTCTAAAATACAACAATACAACTTTGCCCGAACGGGCGGGCACGACTGTGCACACCCACACGAACCACAACCAAAGTATCACCTTGACGTTCGGGTGGTTCACCTGTGCCCTCACCCTGAACGATCAACCAGGCGGTTCACCCACGCCGTCACACCATGTGCGTTCACCTACGGGTTGGGCGGTTCACTCGTGCCCTCACCCCATGTGCAACTACCCGGTGGGTGGGCTGTTCACTCGTGCCCTCACCCGACTCCGCTTTCACCTGTTCACTATGTGCCTCTGCCCAACGGGCGAGTGCATTCCATATGCACTCACTCCGGCTACCAAGTGCGCACCAACTACGATGAAGGTTTGCGATGCAAGTACAATGATGCCTCCAAATGA
The DNA here is from genome assembly GCA_000404065.3 of Pinus taeda. Classification (NCBI taxonomy): domain Eukaryota; kingdom Viridiplantae; phylum Streptophyta; class Pinopsida; order Pinales; family Pinaceae; genus Pinus; species Pinus taeda. Next base: position 11,175 of record APFE030049279.1, on the reverse strand, counting down.
CAAGCACCTCCAACGCTTATACTCATGCATGGGTGCGACCTCCACCTCCATTCGACCCACCAAACACCTTCGCCCACTCCGTACGCCAACGCCCACACCCGATGAACGACACCCCCTCCACGAGTCAGCTCGCCCATCGCTCCTCCACGTTTTCTTTCCTATAAGCGATGGTTTGATACTTAGTCATTTTCACAAGTGTGGAGGCACGCGCCCAACTCCATAACCACAGGTGTTACATCTGTCAGGACCTGCGGTTCGTACGACGGGCAGGGCAAATCCACCATGCGAAGTGTGTGTGAAACATGAAATGAAATGAACGTTGGGTGAGTTTATAAGGTGTTGGGAGAGTTGAAGGGGCGGTCCCATGAGTTGGGTGAGCCGACCATCCTTCGGATGACACAACACATTATGAACGAGTCGGCTGGGCATTTGGTGTGGGTCCGCCTGGTGACACAACCTGCGACCTGCCCATATATATTGGAGGGCGTTTGGAGGAAAACAACCATCAATGATTCAATCAATACGTTCAAACAAGGAGTTTTGAAGTGCGTGGATGAGCGTGCACGACGGGCGGAACTCGGGTGTGAACTCGTTCAGGAAAGTTGTTCGGATAGTCGTTCGGGAAAATCGTTCGGATAGTCGTTCGAGAAACTCGTTCGGACAGTCGTTCAGGAAAGTCGTTCGAGAAATGCGTTTAGACCATCGTTCAAAAAACTCATTCAGACAGTTGTTTGGAAAAGTCGTTCAGACAGTCGTTCGGGAAAATCGTTCAGACAGTCATTCTGGAAACTCGTTCAAATAGTCGTTCAGGAAAGTCGTTTGGGAAAGTCGTTTGGACAGTCATTCAGAAAACTCTTTCGGACAGTCGTTCGAGAAAGTCGTTCAGAAAAGTCGCTCAGAAAAGTCGTTCAGACAGGTCGGTTGGACAGTCGTTCGGGAGGTCGTTCAGGTAGGTATTTTAGGCAGTTGTTCAAGCAGGCCATTTGGACACTCATTCGGGTAGGTCGTTCAGGTAGGTCATTCGGACAATCGTTCAGGCAGGTCATTCGGGCAGGTCGTTCAGGCAGGTCGTTCGAGAGGTCGTTCAGGCAGGACTCAGGTGAGGTCATTTGGGCGACCCGGGCGAGGTCATGTGGCGATCTAGGTGAGGTCGTTCAGGCGAACTGGGTGAAGTCGTGTGGTGACCTGGGTGAAGTCGTGTGGCAACTTGGGCGAAGTTGAAAGGGTGAATGGGTGGACATGCAGACGGGCAATCGAATGAGGGCATGCCGTGCATGACGAAACGGTGAAGTGTTGAGATTGTGAATGGAGGTGTGTCTCAGGCAGAGGCGTGTTTGGTCAATTTAGTGTTGTCTAAATTGCTATCATAAATTGTCAACCCAGGGCTCATAAGCTGATGAAGTGAAGTGTACAATATATACTTAAGCAACCTTTCCTAGTTCTTTTTGTCGTTTTTAGTTTATGTCTAACTTATCTTCCTAATGTGATGTGATGAAGTTATAAACAAGTGAATGAATGTGTGTGTATGTGGCGATTTCTAAATGCTTCTTGAATTTTAAAGAGAAAACTTGAACAATAACTTGGAATGGAATTAAAGCTTCGAATGAAAGTAAAGCATCAAACAAAAATACCAATGGCACTAGTCCAATACCTTTACTGCTGATAAGAATGAAAATGACATCTACATTAACTCAGCTGAAAGCAAGAACACTACTCTCACTCCTTTATTGAATCTAAAGCAATGCAAAAATTAAGTGACAAATCACACTACTTAATTCTCCCTTAACATTCTGCCTTTAGCTAAATTGATCATGTGAAAAAGAGTTAGGAGTGAATTAGCAATATGAGTCTAAAACTAAATAAACCAAGCTGCAATTAAATGATGGTTTGGTCCCATAAAAGTTAGTGAATCATGATAAAAAGAACCATCAAGAGATTAGCAACTTGACAAAACTTGATAAAGTAAACTAGGCAAGGAAACTAACTAAGCAAGGGAACTAATGAAAATCAAAGCGAAAGTCAGCAGTTTAGATAAGACAACTTTAGATGCCACTAGTGTTAGAAAGAAGGAAAAGCACACTGTCCCAGGCTCCTAACAAAGTTGTAAAAACATACACTGATCAGTCATGAAAAGTACAGAAACGTAAAGCAGCATGATTCAAACTGTACATTAATATACATGGTGAATTAGAGAAAAAGGAATGCAGGAAAGCAAATTTAAAAGCTATTGTACAATGGTTGTCGTAGACAGGGGCCCTCCATCCACTTCAACCAATTAAAAAGATCAGCTACGCAGGTAAGAACAGAACTATCTTCTTGGTATTAAATCAGCACATAACAAAATACAGTGGGGAGCGTAAACGCTATATAAAAGAGTCTTGAAACAGAGTTTACAACACAAAAGACTAACTTCCAAAAACTCTTTAATCAGCGTGTAGAAACGCTTTGTTTATAGCAGGAACACCAACTGTTCTGTGCGTAAACTAAGCTAACTAAAAGCTATGCAAAAGACACGTTCAGCAGCACCGTGCACGGATTTAGGGAATGTTCATCATGGTTGATAAATCCGTTGTTGGATTCTTGTTTCCTGCAGTCTTCGTGGCTAAAGAAGAGGCCAGTTGTGACATTCGTGTTCCACCTGAACACGCAGAGCCGTGCCACCGTTTGCAACCTTTCCGTTTGACCAGAGTTACCTCCACGTTGACCAGGGGTGTAGACGGCCAGTTTGGCTAGGCTGACAGCACACACACCATGTACACAGTCATACAAACTTTCCCATGTGGCTCTTTCCTCTGGAGGACACCTGGATCATAGCAAACAAGAAAATGGCTGCGGAATCTGGGATTGGCTGTGGAATCAGATATCGTCTACGGAAACCCTGTATCAGCTGCGAAATTGCAGCACTTGAACCAAAAATATAAACCAACAGTTAATCATTAGCATAATTAGAAAATCATGTTAAAAAGTCCTATAATGCAATGAATTGAACAAGTTGATGAAGGAAATGATGACAAAAGAAGGAAATGAGTAGGAAAAGGCTGTT
>APFE030049275.1:4769-40358 GCA_000404065.3 Pinus taeda | reverse complement strand
CCACCTTCTCCACCTAAAAACCTTTAAGGAGAGAAGTAAGAGATTGTTCCTTGAGTCAATCCACCTCCTTTTCCAAGAGGTTGATCCACCCTAACCAACACACCCCAAAACAGGTTGAAATTTTGGAGACTTGAAGAATTAGTTTGTTAAAATACCGCTTCTTCGGGTTATTAAATATGTTCGCATCTATAATAATCTCATCAAAGATAAATGTTTCAAACATCCTAGGAGAAGAAAAAGAGACACCCCACCATAAATTTTGTTGGGCAATTATCTAATTTGATGCTTGGGAGGGTGACCTTCCCAAAATATGTAGAACCTGGAAGCCCTATAATAAATGTGCACATTGATAGCCTTATAGTCCCTAACACCTTGTTTGATCTTTGGGATTCCATCAATGTGATGACTAGCGAAACCATGCTAAATCTAAACCTCCAAGGAGATTTGAGAAAGACCACCACAATGTTGCAACTTGAAGATAGATCCATAGCATCTCCTGAGGGAGTTGTTGAAGGTGTTATGGTCTCCATTGGTGCTTGGGAGTATCCTAATGATTTCATAGTTCTCCAACCCAAAACCAAATTCAATGGCTATCCTCTCATCTTGGGAAGGCCATGGTTAGACATTTTTGATGCTTACATTAGTTGTATGGATGGGAACATGACCATTAAGAATGGAAAATTGTCTAAACAATTAGTATTGTATCCTCCTACTCAACCTTCCATTGAGCAAGACTTACCCTTGTGGCTAGAAGAGGAGGAATAATATGAACTATATCACACCACCCCTCACCCAATATGTACACTGGACATCATTTCAGGAGAGGGGGGTAATCTGATAAAGATGATCTCATTGAACACATCCTTCAAAATCAACCTCCCACTCCCACACCCATTGATAAGTTGATGAAAGGATCTAAGAGTAATCCTTGGGCTGACTTATTCCCTATTGAATCAATTCCAAACCATGTCAAGAATATAGATTTTGACCCATCGAAAACCTTAAAGATCAACCCTTCTCTCTCGGCCAAATAGGAAGAGCAATTGTGCAAAATGTTGAGGCAACACCTGGATGCTTTTGCTTGGGACTATAAGGAAATGAAAGGTGTATATCCCTCAATCTGTACCCACCATATTTACATCAAGTATGGATTAAATCCTATGCACCAACCCCAGAGGAGGATGAACCCATCTCTTAATGATATTGTGAAGGAAGAACTACAAAAACTACTGGATACAGTGTTCATATACCCTATTTCATATAATGAGTGGGTATCACCTCTTGTGTTAGTTCCCAAGAAGAATGGGAAGTGGAGGATCTATGTGGATTATAGGGAACTCAACAAGGCCACAAAGAAGGACCATTTTCCCTTTCCCTTCATTGACCAAGTCCTAGATGACCTTGCAGGGAAGAAATTATTCTCCTTCCTGGATGGATTTAGTGGATATAATCAAATACAGATTAGCCCTGAAGACCAAGACAAGACCACATTCACATGTCCTTGGGGCACCTTTTCTTATAGATTCCTTCCATTTGGTTTGTGCAATGCCCCTGCTACTTTCTAGAGGGAAGTTTTGAATATTTTTGTTGAATGCGTTCATGACTATGTGGAAATCTACATGGATGATTTCACTCCTTATGGCTATAACTTCCATGAAGCTCTCTCCAATCTGTGCAAGATTTTGAAAAAATGCATTGAAATTAATCTCTCTCTAAGCCCTAAGAAATGTGGGTTTTTGATGAACGAGGGGACTATCCTTGGCCATTCCATCTCCAAAGAAGGGATACAAGTGGATCCAAACAAAATTTTTATCATCAAAATGGTCACTACCCCTCATAAGCAAAGGGATGTCAGGAGCTTCTTGAGACTAGCAGGGTATTATAGGAGATTCATCCAAGACTTTTGTAAAGTGGCTTCGCCTTTGTTTGGTTCACTAGCCAAAGATGCAGATTTATGTTGGACCAACAGTTGTCAAGAGGCCCTTGAAATGATGAAAGAAAAGTTGACTACTGCACCCATCCTAAGAGGTCCCAATTTGGCATTACCTTTCCATATCCATATTCATGCATCAGAAAAATTTGTGGGGGGCGAGTGGGGGTGGTTGGGGACAAGTAGAGGATAAGTTATCTTATGCTATTTACTTCATTAGTAATAATTTATCTAAAGCTAAGATGAATTACATTGCCACTGAAAAAGATCTATTAGTTGTAGTACATTCTTTAAAAAAAATTAAGCACTATATCACTAGGTACCAAACTTTTTTTCATACTAATCATGCAGCTATTAAATATCTGATGAATAATCCCAATGTTAATGCTAGGATAATTATGTGGTTGTTATTGATACAATAGTTTGATTTGACTGTCATTGACAAACCAGGAAAACAAAATGTGGTTGCATATTTTTTGTGTAGGCTAACCTTGCCTGTAGGTAATGAAGAGATGGTGGATGATCAACTGCCACATGTGCATCTCTTTGCTATGCTTTCTCCCTAGTTTGGTGATATAGAAAACTACTTGGTTAATGGGAGCTTCCCTCTTAATCTATCGCCCAGGGAGAAAAGAAATATTGTAAGGAAAAGCTCCCCTTTCACTTGGATTGGGGGGAATCTTTTTAGATTGGGACCAGATAAAATCTTGAGGAGATGTGTAAGATATGAGGAGGACTTTTACATCCTATCAACATGTCATGATGGTCCTTTTGGAGGTCATTTTGCTGCAAAAAGGACAGTCTTTAAAGTTTTAAACGTTGGCTACTATTTGCCCACCTTACATCAAGATGCAAGGAGATATACCACTAGATGTTATTAGTGCCAAAGAATGGGAAAACCCACACCCAAGGATGAAATGCGCCTACAACCTCAAGTGGCCTTAGAGCCATTTGACAAGTGGGGCATGGATTTCATTGGGCCAATTGATCCATCATCAGGGCATAAAAAGTACATCATTATGTGCACTGGTTACTTAAAAAAGTGGGTTGAGACAAAGGCACTCAAAGTAGAAACTAAGAAGAAAGTGGCAAAATTTTTAAGAGGGAACATCTTTTATAAGTTTGGGCATCCAAGGGAGGTAGTCACTGATCAAGGAGCACAATTCACATCTAATTTGATTGAGGGTCTCATGAAGTAGCATCATATCAAGCACAAGACATCCACTGCATATCATCCTCAAGAAAATGGGCAAGTAGAGGTCACAAACTGTTGGACACCTAATCCTCTAAGGGTTGGTGTGAAAGTTGAACACCCAAAAGGAGTCCAAGGGACCACTTGGAATATGAATCCAAGGGTCACGCCATGTACTATAAATGTATACCATTTGTTAATAACGATAGCACTCTCTTGTTTATCTTTCATATGTTGTTGTTGCCATGTGTGTGTTTAACAGGTATCAGAGCGGGCGATCTCTTGCCCTGCTCAAGTTTGAGCCACTTGTTTTTCTATGGCCTTTATGTGCATGTCAATCCTGCACCTCTACCCATAATCCTGAAATAGTAAAAATTGGCGTCCTAGGTCTGCAAATTCAAATGTTTTATATTAGCCTGTGTTACCAGGTTTGTCATATGCTCTATTGAAATGTTGAAGTTTTGTTGATACGCTAATGGTCTCTTTGCCCTTGTGTTACTTGTCTGTCAACACAACATCATTTTGAAATCCATTCATGCCTGGCACTCTCTATTTCTTACAATTTCTCTGCCACCCTACCGATCAGTTCTGACCTTCTGGTCCAAATATTCTCCTATTTCATTGTTGTGCAGAGAAATGCTCCTTCACTCAGTGTTATTTGTGGTCATTTCTCTCCTGCCATTCTAAATCTGCTCAGTCATTTCACTTAGCTGTTTCTCTGTAATAATTTGGTCAAAAAAAATGCCATTCTAGTTAACTTGTCAGTGCTTATTGTGTGAACGCTTGAAAGTGCAACCATGTCTCGAGGAGAAATCCCTTGATTTTGAAATGTGGAAACAAGTCGATTCACATCAAATGTTGGAGAAGGAATATCTGTATTTGAGGTGTCTACACTAGCACTTGTGGAGTCCCTCCTTCCCAGTACCATTTCCCAATAAGGGCCTGTGCTCAAGACCACAGAATCTCAAGCATCTGAGAGTGATACGTTCCACGGGTTCGGCACCTGGTTCATCGCGTTTAGGTCCAAGATCACCTCCACCTCAGACTGCCCACTTGACAAGAACATGATTCCATGTTTTTTCCACTGTTCAACATTCTTTGAGATATAACACATATACCCCAATATATTTTGCAAGATATATGGGAAGCGAATACTGATCTTTGAAATATTCTCAGTCTCTTCTCCTTCGATTATGTAGAAACCAGCTATGTGTGAGACTCTCGTGATGTTTCAATGCTTAACTGTGCAGGAATTACATTTTGAAGAAATGCATTGCCTTTATACCTATTATTTGATTTGAAGGAATAACGGATAAACCAAAAGCCTCATTAGCAATGGAATAGGATGCTAAAAAGTCGTACGAAGCCTCTCCAAATAGGAATAAATATATTTGTTACATGAAGTGTTTGTTTGGTTGAATACACAGAGTGAAGCCCTAAGAAATATCGTGGTTAAAAAAAAAACAAACAAAACAAACAAACAAAAACAAAAACAAAAACAAAAACAAAAACAAAGACAAAGACAAAGAAAACAAAAACAAAAACAAAAAAAGCAAAACAAAAACACAAAACACAAAACACAAAACAAAACACAAAACACAAAACACAAAACACAAAACAAAACACAAAACACAAAACAAAACAAAACAAAACAAACAAAAACAATAACAAAAAAAACAAAAACAAAAACAAAAACAAAAAACACAAAACACAAAACAAAACAAAAAAACAAAACCAAAAAACAAAAAAACAAAAACAAAACAAAACAAAACAAAAAAAACAAAAAAACCAAAAAAACCAAAAAAACCAAAACCAAAACCAAAACCAAAAAACCAAAAAAAAAAATAACAATAACAAAAAAAAACAAAAAAACAAAAAACAAAAACAAAAACAAAAACAAAAAACAAAAACAAAAACAAAAACAAAAAAAACAAAAACAAAAAAAAAACAAACAAACAAAACAAAACAAAACAACAAAAAAAACAAAAAACAAAAAACAAAAAAAATGATTAAATTGAAGGAAATCTTTTTAACGCCGCAATGCAGAGAGAAGGGACTGCTCGAGAATGTCTTTCTGATATTCGGTTTGTATCAAAAACTGTAGATTCGTGTAGTTAAGGATGTAGCCCTCAATAATCCTGGGATGGATTTCATGTAAAATATATAGAAAAGATGATCGATTCCGTGCCCTTTCATAGAAAGAATAAAACAGCTTTCATTGAAAGAATAATCAAGAGACATGTCAGTTGAACTGTACAATATCATTCATATGAAGTTCATGTTGTTGAACCCAGGCCATATCTGTTTTGACAGCTCTATATAAAGTGAAATAGTGAATAAGGCAACAGTTTCTCCACCAGATCTGGATCATCATGACCAAGAGTTATAGCATGTGGGGTTTTCGATATTTGAACTAATTTGGAGATTGGAGACTATTGAGAGCTTCTTTGTCTTAGCATTATATTAGAGTTTGGAGTGCAAATAGACCCTCATTGTTTTACTATTTCTTTGAGGTTAAAAAATGGCTCCAATTGGTGCACATTTATAGAGGATATTGTTGTGTCTTTGTACTATGAGTGGGTGTTACTTTTCTGCATTGGGTCATAGTTGTGATCAGTTTTTAAAAAAAAAAGGTGTAATTTTGACAATGAAGAATATGGCTCAAATTACTGAAATACTAGAGTTCTTGAAAACTTTGATACATTCCTCTAATCATGATACAATGAAAATTAGCAAGAACACTCTTTGTGATATTAAAACATGTCTAGAATATACACATGAGAACGTGGAGTTTTTGGAGCTTGAATCTCTACTACAACAAGAAGAATTACAACAATGGAGTCATCATTATGAACTTGTTTCTGTTCAAAACATTGAGACAGTAACCCATCAGCAGCAAGTCAATAATGTTACAGTTCATTCAGATTTAGTACCCAATGCAGCAACAGTTGTACATGCAAATGCAGAAATTCAGTCTACACTTCCCAAGTCAATCATCAGACCTTGGGAAGAGCTTGTCCACAACAAGCACAGAAATAGTCTTGGATATGACAAGGAAATTTCCTTTCATATTCCAGTCTACTCCAAACCAATCCAATTTCAAAGTGTTGGATTTCTTCAGGACAGTTCATCTTCACCTGCTCCTCATGAGAGTTCACCTTCAGTTGTTCCAGATTCTGCACCTCTTCCACAGCAACAGATTGTGAAATGCTAACACTGTGACTGAGTTGGCCATTAGAAAGATCATTGTTTTGATCTTCATCCATGTAAGCATTGTCATAAAACCAGTCATTCTTCAAACATATGCTTCAGAAAAAAGCCTACTATAAGAACAAAGATTCATCTTGGATGGATCACTTCTTGGCAATGGGCATCAACAGCGAAGAAGATATTCCAGTCACATGTCAGAACTTGTTCTAGAGTACTGAACAGTCTTGCAGTTGATTTTTCTCCATCATCTCACCTTGTTTCTGACAGGGGGGGAAATCATGGTCATCTACAAGCTTCAAAGCCACATCAAGCGAGCTTGAGCCACAACCTGCCATACCAGATTGAGAGTTGCAGCCAGAGACAAAGATGCCCCTGAGCATGCCTTCAATTGGTGATGCCTCTTCAAATAATTGGGGACACTTCCTCTAGCAAAAGACTTCAGCTTCTTGCCAATTTTGGAAGAGTTCCAGGAATTGCATTAAGAATTCCAAAGTTGTTGGTTATCCTTAAACCATCATAGATTGAGACCTCCTTTTCAGGTTGAGGTTCTCCCTTTTATGCAGGGTGAGACCTCCCTTTCATGGTTGAAGGTTTCCCTCTTCAAAACATCAGGAGCACTTCCTCTAGCAGAAGACCTGAGCTTCATGCCAGACTTGGAAGAGTTCCGAGACTTGCACTAAGCGTTCCAGTGTTGGTGGCCATCCTTAAACCACCACCCTTTATACCAACATTTCAGAGAGCACATTCAGCCTAGTGCTGCCATGCATTTTTGCACATTTTGTATTACAGCTCTCTTCTTGGACTCATACATAACCCTTTCGGATTAAGGAGGGAATGTTGGACACCTAATCCTCTAAGGGTTAGTGTGGAAGCTGAACAACCAAAACAAGTCCAAGAGACCACTTGGAATATGAATCCAAGGGTCACACCATGTACTATAAATGTATATCATTTGTTAATAATAAGAGAAAACTCCTGATTATCTTTCCTCTATTGTTGTTTTCATGTGTGTGTTTAACACAAACATAGAACTGGAGAGTATCCTCACCAAATTTGTTAACAACAACAAGAAAGACTGGGTAGAGAGACTAGTAGAGGCCACTTGGGCCTACAATACCACTTGGAAAATCACCACTGGATTCACTACATATGATTTGGTTTATGAGAAGAAAACTTTGCTTTCCATTGAGTTTGAATATAACACTTTGAGAATGGAAGCTCGGTTGGACTTATATGTCACCACAACATAGCAAGAAAGGTTGCTCCAACTAAATGGGTTAAATGAGTTCAAAATGCAAGCTCTCTTACACATTGAAGTCATAAAGCTGCAAGGGAAGGTCTGGCATGAAAAGCATATCAAGGAAAAGACTTTTCAAGAAGGGGATCGAGCCCCATTATATGATTCTAAGTTAAAATATTTTAAAGGGAATCTAATGACAATATGGTTGGGCCCATACCTAGTGGAAAAATGTCATGAAAATGGATTTGTCAATATCATAACTATTGATGAGGAAGGCATCCCTTGGCTTGTAAATGGTTACATGTTGTAGTTATATAGAAGACCTCTGTCCAAGGAGGAATTATCAGTTCATTCAACAAGTAATTGATTAAAATTGGGAGTTTCATATCTCCCAGTCCATAACACCTTTAGAATTTTTGTTTAAAAAGAGAGAGAGAGAGAAATAAAAATCTTGGATGAAAACCTCTATGAGGCATCTGAGGCCAATTCCTGGGTTGAAACCTCTCTTGAGGCACCTAGGGCAGGCATGCAGGTTGAAAGTCTCCTCTGAGGCAACTCGTGTGTCCCAAGAAAAAGGAAAAAAAAAAAAAGAGGAAAAGGAAGAAGCTTATAGCATATTTTCTTACCTTTCTTTTGTTTCGCAGAGTTGTACACAATGGAATATTTCATGGTTACAGTCCAAGACCTACAGGATTCCATCCATTCCTCTACCCATACACCCCATATCCATCCTCTCCATTCACATTTCTATCTCTATCCACCATCCTATCATTAAGAAATTTGAAATTCACCTCCTCTTTGTGCTACTCCAGGAAGGACATGTGTTGCTACGGGGAGGTCATGTAATTCTACAAGAGGAGTCTGTAAAGATACAAGAAGGAGATCCGAGTAGGAAAGTGATCCAAAATACCTTCCTGGCTCTGAGAAAGGGTAAAAAGGGTCCTCCTATGAATTTTCCATCACTCATCCATCATCCATCTACTCATTTCACCAAAAGTTTGCTCATACTTTTCCACTTTGTCCTTCCTTAAAAAAAACACAGAAGCTATCACTTTCTATCTCTATAATTCCTACATTACTCCTCTATAATTCTAACCCTATCCTCATCACTCATCATCATATCCCTCATCTCCCTCAATCGAACTAAAGACTTAAAAGGGAGAACAAGGAACTGCTACAGGAAGAAACTCCTCTTGTAGCAGCATGTAAAACCACACATCAAACACTAATATTATGGTTTTTTTCACTACCAGAAGGGATGATGAAGCTTAGTCTGCAGCCATGAAGAGACACCTCTTTCTCAGGGAGTTTTTCCACTACCAACAGTAGTTTGAATATTAGAAGAAGCACCTGCAAACACACAACAAAAACAACAATCAAGGAAACATAAAAAATGAAGACATGCACGTGAACTAAGTCAAAGAGGTCAACTCCCTTGTTCATAATGATGTATGGTCCAACTCCAGCATGTAAACCTCTGCAGCAGATCGATCCATAGGTAGGCTTAGGTATGGAAATCCTAACCTCCTCCCTCTACATAAAAATGACAAAAATGTGTTTTAATAGGCTAGAGGTGGCTAGTGAACTTGGCAACCCTCAACTAGTCAACTCAAGTGTGAGTTAAGTTACCCATGCAATGTGGAACTGTCAACTCAAAACAAACTGGTGTCCTCGAAGGGTGGGGTAATAATCACGAGGAGGGAGAGATGATGATGGTTAGTGGGGACAACGATCCAAAAGAAGAAACTCGTGTTAATTCCAAGTCACCACAACGCTCCAAGCTTTTGACCAAAAAAGGATATAATGTTTTAGCTTGACTCCATTTACACCATCACTCATTCCAAAAACTGGTGGAGGAAGTATGAGCTAGTGCATCGAGCAACTAGAGTGCCACTGAGGAGTTTCGAACCCTACCTGCACAGTGTTATAGGAGAAAGCTATAGGTAGGCCTACAATTGCTATACGAGAGCCGAGAGGAGCTACAGGAGGAATTGAGAGGAAAAATGAGTCACAATGGCTCCATACTCTCTCAAAAACTTCATGCACATCCAGAATTTCTCGTATAAGAAGTAAGTGATACCCTCAGGCTCCTTTGTTTCTACACCTAATTTCATGAATAGTCTTCTTGAAATTAAGAGCATATATCAATCAATTGTTTAGTAAGGGCTCCTTTTGAGGGGTGTTGTGGTTAAGATCAAATAAATAGCTTGGTGAATATAACTTTGAGCACCCTTCTTCCTCAATATCACCAAGCACTATGCCATTGTTTCACCACTGAGACTACCTGAATTTTTGAAATTCCACACCTACATAGCATCAAGGAGTAATAGAGAAGAAATAGGGGGAGTATTTAATAGAATGGAACCCTCATTTACCATGAGAATTCACCAACATCCTCATGTAGTTGACATCTTCAAAAACCACCAGTGGTTGGGCTTCTTTGAGCTACTAAAGGGGTATGATGATGACTTTTTCCATGAATTTTCCACAACATTACACTCTCAAGGGGAAGATAGTGCCACAGCTGTTGTGAGAGGGTTGGCCATTTCTCGCAGTCCTGAAACTATCAACAGAGTAACCACCTTGCCTCTAGGAATGAGATGGATCAAAGAAGACAAGGAAGTGTCATAGCTAGGAAAAACTTCTTCCTTTCAAAAGAGGAGCCTATAGAAGACAAGAATGGAGTGAGGAGTGAAATTCTCCTTTACCCTTGGGATGAGTTAGCCTACCATATCCTTAAATACATATCTTGTGAAGGGAGATTAAGTGTAGTTTATGCCTACCACTTCAAGTTGCTCCAAGAGTTGAGATCCAAGGTAGACTTACCCCTTTATCAAAGACTTAGTGTCCCTCATTTTCTTATGTAATCAATCATGGAGATGAGTCAAAAGGTAAGGGAAGGAAAACATCAACATTTAGCTCACCATGGCCTCATCAAATTAATATTGGCAGATGTTGTGAACCATTTGAGAATCCTTGTCCTATGGATCAAATTTGTAGACATGGATAGGGATACTTTCATAGAAACATAAGCCCTCACACTAAGAGAAATCTCGGCCTCTAGAGTTGGAGGAAGAGAGGGAAAAAAAAGGAAGAAGAAGGGGCAAATAAGAAGAGGAAGAGGCAGTAAGGTTAGAAGAAGAAGAAAGAGAGATAGAAGAGGAGGAGGCAACAAGAAAAAAGGAGAAGAAACAAAAGTAGAAGAGAAAGATGCAGTAGAGATAGAGGAAGGAGAAGCAGAGATGAAAGGAGAAGAAAGAATGAGCCCTGAGAAGAATTCTCCACCACAAGGAATAGAAGACACTGAATAGGAAGTGATTGCAACCTTAGCTACATTGGGAACTCCTAGCAAGCCAAAAGGAAGCAATCAAAGCCAAGTCCAATGTATTTCAGAACCAGGAAGAGCACGAGAATTAGACAAGGAAAGCCAAAAACTCTTACAATGGTTCCTATAATTATTGATGAGTCACCAAGAAAACAGGAAGAAATAGGACCCATTGAGGTAAAATTTGAGGAGCTCACTCCTCCTAGAACCAAAAACAAGGCACCCATAACACCTGTGACTAGGCCTACCACTAGGTATGTCACCTTCAAGAAGCCAAGGACACAATCTGTATTTGAGGAAGAGGAAAAAGAGAAGATACATGAGAGACAGGGTTTGCTACAGGAGGGGCAGAATTTGCTACAAGCAAAACAAGGGAAGCTACATAAGCCCAAGAAAGATTCACAAGAGGTAGCCACCACCTCAAAAACTATTTAAAAATACCTACAAGAGCTCCAAGAAACTAGCCACAACCTAGCTTGAGCTCGTACTACAAATTCATTGAAGGAGGGAGGATTATCCCCAAAAAAATTGCAGTCCCACTCCTTTATGAACTAGAGACAGAAAGAGGAAGAACCCACATGTGGATGCAAATTGCTAAATCTAAGAAGGTAGAGGATGTAGCCTCATGGAAGAAAATGTCATTGAAATGAGAAAAGAGTTAAGTGAGCTAAGAATGAGAGAGTCTATTTAAGTGAGCTGAGAATGAGAGAATCTATAATGAAGGAGCAGTTACAGGCATAAAATATGAGGTTGAGAGAGATGCTGCAGGATAAAGAAACACAACTTGCCACCATGGAAAATCTCTCCATGGAAGCATTTAAATGTAGACAACCATCAAAGTTTTATGCCCTCTTTCTCAAAGAACAATGGTTGCAATTCCAAATCAAAACCTTGACACAACATGGATCTATTCCCTTTTAGGATTACAAATAGTTCATTGAATTTTGCAGCCAAGCAACATGGAAAACAAAGCAAAATTGGTTGAATTTTACATGCACAACCTCACTCTGACAAATATGAATTTTTGGGATCCCAATGAAAGATTGGGAGATATGCAATTGATGGCCCTAGAATCCTGGATGAATCATGAGGATACAAGAGTTGAGGAAGTGAAAAGGGTAATGACAAAGGAATAAAATGAACCATTGTATATCAGGGCAGAGATAGTGAACCCAAAGGTTGTCATTAACAATCATAGCCTCATCTCCAATGATGTTATTTTAGCACCTAAATACCTTTCCAGCCAAGAGAAATCCATCCTACACTTTGAAGACACATTCAGGTTGTTGGGAACAGAAATCCTACAAGACTTCCAGAGGAGATGGCATGCCTTACTCCACAGTCTACAGATAAGAGAACATCACTCCCCTAAAAGGCTAAGGAATACATTAGAGAGAACACCATTATACAAGAGGATCATGTAGAGGATGAAAGTCATGTGGATAGGACTCAAGCTCAGTTAAACCTTACTGTTAGGCTTATAAGAAGGAAGATATGATGGAGGAGAGCATAAGGAATGGACAAAAATAGAGATGAATGTAGTTTTTAACCCCTAAAGGGTAAACAATCTGAGGGACCTTGAGATGTCAGGGAGGCCACCAAGTTCATGAAAGAGTTACACATGGATGACTGAGTTTCTCAGAGGATGAGAAACACCTTCAATAGGAGGGTGATGATGAGTCCCATTAATAGGTACATTTTGAAGATTATTACCCCATCCTCCAACCTTAAAACTACCCTTCTCTTGCATTAATTCACATTTTTTTCGTTATATTATGCTTAGTAAGAGGAATATAAGGTGTTTCTAATAGTATCTGACCTAATGTGGTTTAATTGTAGGAAAATGAGGGATTTTTTAGGATATTATTATGCAGGGGCTCATTGAAGACAACTAGGAGATAATCTCGCAATTTGTCCACCTCGTTAAGTCCCTAAACTCAGCTTGGGATCACCATATCCTCTCTTACCAGTTCGATCTCATTGGCAGCCACGTGACTCCTAGTCCAAGTGGATATTAGGGAGGACAAGATCCACCATTTTCGAGATTAAGGAGGGAACCATTCCTATTTTCAAGGGTGTTGCTTCAACTACCCTTTTATATAAATAAACTAGAGGAAGAGCTCATTAGGATTCAAAGTTTTTGTTCAACTAGGTGTAGCTATTGAGCTCTAAGCATTGACATTGTTATCTTCAAATTTTATGTGATGTATTAGACCTGCACTTTTTGATAATGAGAAGTTGGATTTTAAGTTTCATCTGAGTTAGTTTCAGAGGGCTGAGACCCTTGGGTTTGGGCCCAACCCAGAGGCTTTGGTCCCTCTTCTTGTACTTATGTTTCTTCTTGATTCCAAATAGTTCATAGTTTCTTGCACTTCAGTAGAAGTTAACCTATATAATCTTGTAGTTGCAACCTCTACATCACCTCTCTTGTGGGAGAATGAGTGGAATAATTCACAACCACAATCCAAAAATATTTTGTTTATCAATTCTTGGAAATAGATTAGCGTTGGTTGTTTTGTTTTACAATTGATTTTTTTATTTTAGAAGTTATTTCAGTGAGTAGATCAATGATTTGCATGAATTATATGTCATTTAAATTCAACTCATCTTTCCATCATAAGTTATTTCATTTTTCAATTGATAAATGGATGCATGCATGTGATTGACTGTAGGGTTGATTGGTCTGTAGGGAAGGGCACCTTCTTCACTTCCATCCTAAGCTCTTTCACCTTCTCCTTCCACCTCCAAGATTTGTCCCAAAAACCATGTTTTATAATCTCTTTTGTCTAGGTCATCGAGAGCGCTCATCCTAGTGCAAGACAAGCCTATGAGAGGTCTTGAGCTTGGCAAGGGGCTCAAACTAAATTTCCTTCATTTGCTTCAACTAGTATTCACCTCTCCATACCATCAAGCCAACATTTTCACCTTCAAAAACCACATGGATGCCCTCTTGTAGCATTACAAGCCTACTCTAGCAATCGCCTGTAGTAAACCTGTAGCAGCCTTTTTCTTCATTAGTTTCGACCCACACTGCAACGTTGACCTAGAATAGATGTATAATGACCTCCAGTTGTGATAATATGATCCATAAAAACTCATAGGCCACTCCAAACCTTCCTTGTCTTCACCTCAAAAATAGAGTAGAGTTAGTTTCTTTATCATCCAAATAGGTTATTGATTTATGATCAAGTATGAACTGGGTGGATGGTACCTCTGATTTTGATTGGTAGTTTTATGAATTAATGCAAGATAGGTTAGTTTCTTTTCTGCAAGTATATGA
This sequence comes from Pinus taeda, assembly GCA_000404065.3. Taxonomy (NCBI): domain Eukaryota; kingdom Viridiplantae; phylum Streptophyta; class Pinopsida; order Pinales; family Pinaceae; genus Pinus; species Pinus taeda. The sequence goes on along the minus strand of APFE030049275.1, from coordinate 26,181 downwards.
GGTAGTGTGATGAATTCTGCAAGATAACATAGTAATGCAGGAGCATCCAGCTTAGAAATTTCATTGTATTTTAGTAGACATATGGGGTCTTGTGTTTTCAAGGAAGTTTGTTTCCTGAGTATTAAATTAATTAATTATTAAGGTTTTCAGTGATTTTAATGAGAGAAACTAGAATAGGGATTGTTTAAGTATTGTGAGGCATATTTATAAATGTTCTCGAATGTAGGATAACATGAGTGATGATGAGTGATTAGTGAGGATTGAGAGATTTTGAAATATTGTAAATCCTAGATTAGGAATTGGTTTCATGATTTTGGGGATTAAACAGAATCCTTAGGATTTAGTTAAGTTGTTGAGATCCTCAAGGGATCATTGAGAGGTTTTAGGTCTTGATGAGCAGATTAAGGATCTGAACCAAGAAATGGGTTACAAAACCTTTTGTATAAATGTAAGCCTAAAAGGCATAGAAGAAAGTTAGCTAGCTAGGAGTTAGTAAGTGAGTTAGTTAGAGAGCTACGGGTAGATAGAGTGAAGTAGTGTCAAAAGGCCACTGATATAGAAGATTAAGCCGAGAAGGAATTCAATGTGTAAATATTTACCTACTAATACAGAAAACGTAATTTCTAAGTTTGTGTTGATTGTATTGTATAATTGAATTATAAAATATGCATAGTATTAGAGTATTTGTATAGCACAAGTGTGCAGGGACTTCAAAAAGAATCCGAGAAAGAAGAAGTGTAGAGAGTGGTGTTACAGGGTTGCACATAAACGGTATTGGAGAAAATCCTTAATGGTTACAGCGAAGGTAGAGCTGTAAAGTTTCCTAAAACATAAGGATTTAGGAAAGAAGTGTAAAGGCACGAAGAAATGAAGTAACAGAGCAGAGATCAAGATCAGAACAAGTGAAGATCGTAAGGCGAGAACAAATACCCAGGCAGAAAGTTGAATGGACTATTACACAGTAAGAAACAAAAGAACATAACAGTGCACAGGAACAGTTGGATCAGTCAGATCAATGGATAAGATTGTGTGAGATAGACGAATAAGATTAAGTCGGGCAAAATAAAGTCAAGAAGAGGAATGGCAGAGATTAAAATCACGTGTTAGCAGAAGGATGGAGCGGCCTTGGAAAAGTGTTAAGCAGTATCTCGCGCGGTCTCAAAGCGGTAAACGGTATTATATAATTTCACGCGATTAGCCTAAGTGGGTGGCACGTAGCACACAATGGAAAGGGAAAATCACTTTTCTCGCACGCTCTCGACCTAATATCGGTCGTGCCTGATTTCATGCGAGATTGCGCGATAGCCGTTGGATCGAGTAGGATTGATCGATGGTGGATATCAGCCAAGCTAGTTGGCAAGTGGGTGATGTGATAGCCATTAGATCGAGCGGGATTGATAAACGATGGAGATCGGCCAAGCTAGTTGGCGAGCAGGTGACGCGATAGTCGTTGGCCCAAGCAAGATAGATCAACGGTGGAGATCGGCTAAGCTAGTTAGCGATCGAGTGATGCGATAACCGTCGGATTGAGGAATGAGATCGACAGTGAAGATTTAATGTGATAAGGAGAGCATTGATATATGTGCAAAGGTTTGAAGAATGGCAGAAAGGTAAGGTTTTAAGTGTGGTTTATGAAATATTCCTATTATATGGAAATTATAATAGAAATAAGCGGGATTAATGTACGATGGGTTAAGTTTGAGTTTTAACCAAAGTCTAAATACTAGGGTATGGTTGATAAGAACCAGAGGTGGAAATAACCCAAAGTAGAAACCTATGGGATAGTTAAATGAATGTTTCCACATAGAGTTTATTTAAGGAGCCTTAAACCTTGACTTATGGAAGGTTTCATAAGTATGGAATTTTGGAATTCTTGGGACACATGTATATGACATGCAATTTTATATATATACAGTGGGTATATGTGGCTTAGGCTGGCATCACATAACTTCATTTATGTAAGTAGGTTATCCTTTATCTTTTTATGAATTGAGGAATTAGGGTTTTACAGTTGAGTCAGTGGCATTTCTATTTTCATACTTAGAAGCAATTTCCAATTTGTCCTTTTATCAATATTTCATTCTAATTCAGTATAAGGAAGGGTCTTTGAGAACTTTTTAATCTAATGTCATAAATGAGGGTCACATGGGTGGAATCCTATATATTATGCATATAGCATCGTCACCTTGAAGTTTTTACAAACCACGGGTTGATAATTTGAGTTGAGGAGCCCTTGGGAGTTGCAACATTCTTGGTGCAATACTAGGGCTCACCACTTGTCATTCCCTTTCTAATCACGCTTAGGCTCACCCTTATGCTTAGACTGCTCATAACAATGCCTTAAATTCCCAATGACTTCCTTCAATGACCAAGGCTGATCATACTCAATCCAATCCTTAAATGCTAAAGACAATCCACAGATGAACCTTTCGACCTTTGTCTTCTCATCCTTAATATATGGCACATACATCAACAACTCCAAAAACTTGGTCGTATACTCTTCATCTATCATATAACCCATCTTAAGCTCATAAAACTCCTTATCCTTTACATCATAATATCTCTCGGCCAAGTACTTATTTTTGAAGAGTCTTTTAAACTCATGCCAACTCAACTCCTCTATATTAATGCCTATGACACACTTCACATCTTCCCACCAGATAGATGCTTTTCCCTTGATACTGAAAATAACTATCTTGGCTTTCATATTCTCTATATAATCATGCAATTCCAAGGAATTATTCATCCTAAGTATCCATGCTTCTGCATCGTCCATTTTTTTCATCTCTCCATTAAATGTAGGAGGCTTGGCTTTCTTGAACTCATCTAGAAAGTATTGCTTCTCACTCCTCCTATAAGGATGATGGTAGTGATGACATGGTGTATCTTTGAACTAGAACTAGAATAGAACCCATAAGCATTACCTCTCCTATCAGATGTATCCAAACATTTTCCACCTCTGACTGTGTCATCCCTATCCAACCTATGTCTTGATCGAGACCTGCTACCATATGCCTCATTTGTATTTTCTTCTTGTCCATGACTGATTCTTGGAGGTACCTATCTCTACAAATTTGATAAGATTTGAAGGATCACTAGATTAACCTCGACTTACTTTTCCTAAGCTCTAGCAAGCCTTTCTTGTGACTAAATTATCATGACATTATTTGCCTTGCAACTTCTAATTTTTGCCTTCAAGCTTCTTAGTGTATCTGCTATATTAGGAGAGTACTCATCTCCTTGCTTCTCAGCTAATATATAAGGAGAGTCACATGAACTATAATCCCCAAATTTTCTCATCACCTCTAATCTTTTATTTCATGCAAACATGTCATGTTAGATAAACCAAATATAGACATAATCAAAATCATACCTTAGTTTGAAGTTCAAGGGAGGCTATCTCATTTACACAATCAATCCATATTAGCATGATATATAGACACCAACATCATCATAATGACACAAATTGCAATAATGACCATCACAATGCATTCACAACAAACACATTGACAACTAACATGCATCAATATCAATCACATGTGGCCCATTTAGTCCAAGTGTTTGAACCTAGAAGCTCTGATACCAATTCGTAACGCCCCATCCCACATTTACCCAAATTCCCAAGCTCGCCAGGGTAAACATGAGACAAGTGTCACTATGACATGACCTGACCTCCAAGTTCCAGTTAAGGAATTGGGGCCTACAAACTTAATGCTTATTGACATCCTACAGGGACTACATATCACTCAGGAGTTGAACAACCACCCCAGGTGATCAATTCCTGATCTGGAACCCTTTTTATATGACCTAGCTCCATAACCGCACCCTTGACACTACATACATGTGGTTGGAATCCTATAATCACACTCATGGACTTGCTTCCATGCGGTTATGACCCAATTCCTCCAATTTTGTGCATGAAGTTTCAAGACTTAAGCCACCTTTCTAGGCTAGCCTCCATACCACTACCCAAAACTACTTGTAACTTTCCATAATGCAATCCAAGGTAATTACAAGATCAACCAATCAAAACTCAAGCAGAATTTTACCCAAGATCCCTAATCCATAACAAACATTTTATCAAACATATGGTAAACATGTAAGTTATAGGTCATGAATGCATATCTAATCATAAACTAATAGTCTTCATCTAGGAATCACCAACAAGGTTCTAATCCCTGTCTAGCTATTTAAAAAAGCACTTGTTAGTCCATGCATTGGTCAAACATTCAAATACTTATCAAAATATGTCAAGATCCACAGATAGAATACATCATATAACCATCAAATAACCAACATGGAAACCATCGAAAACCAACCATAATGTCAACATGATAACCAATAAAAGTGTTCATAAATCACAATAGGAAAATAACTCTTATTAACATATCAAAATGTCAATCAATTCAAGGAATTCCATGTACCACCTGACCATTGATTGGGCCTAACCAAATCTCTTTTTCATCCAGTCACTGCAACATCATATTCCAAGCATGAATGTGGGATCTCATGGAACAAACTAAGACAAAACCAACCAAGGCTTCTAGAGGCCAAACCACCTCAACCCTCAACCACGGTGATTCCACCTCTACGGTCCAAAAATTGCTAACATCAACTAAATCAGTCCCGACCAAAGTTATCCAGGGCTATAAGAACTAGTAACTCAACCCACAGCTCTAGAGAATTTGTTCCAACCGCAGCTCCAGGGACCAGTAACTCAACCCACCAAGGGCTCCAAAGTGTTTGTCCCAAACTACGGCTCCAGGAAATAGTAACCCAAACCAAACTATTCCAGGGCTTTTAGAGTGTTTGTTCCAACCCACAGTGATAGGGAACCTGAGCACCAATTAGAAAAACAAGTGGGAAACCCACAACACCATGGCTATCTAGGAAATGGCAACGCAAGGCTAAAATAACTGTCAATCCAGGAAAATATATATTCCAATGACAAAACATAACCAAGGAATCACATGCATATACCATGCATCCAAAAATCAACAATAAAATCACACATGAAACATGTTAACTACAATGTATCCCTACTGTAGTTGTTGATCCAATTATTTCCTTGCACTTCATTGATTTCCTTTTCCTTCTTTCTCCAAATCCAAGCGAATACTAGAGTGCTCCAAGCATGCTCCAAGAATGTTATAAGTGTGCAAGAGTATGAAAGGATGAGAGTGTGAGGGAATGAACTAGAGCTCCACCACAAAAATGTCAAAAAGATAAACCAACAAAAACATGTGAACTGATTCTCTAAAGCCTTTTTATCATTGATGTCTCTATTTTCCTCATTTTCTTCTAATTTCCCTTGCATGCACTTTTGTGTCTCTTCACCTTCCTTTTCTCTTATTTTTCTTCATTTTCATAAATAAAATGTCAATTATGCCTCTTTTCCTTTGCCAATTTCCATAGCCATTTATTAATCACAAGTGATGCCCACTAAAGTGTTTTTCCCAACATTCGGCTTGGAATACGTGCCCCATGACCTTGGTCTTTTTTTATTTAGATAGAAAATCAACTAGGGGTTGTTACAAAATATTAGTTGGATAGTAAGAATTTAATCTCCTAAAATATTCTATAATATTTTCAATAGTATGCACAAATTAAAGGCTAACTTTATTTCCAAAATAATTCTTTTTTTGCCAAATTAATTATATTTATTAATTAAATATTTAAAAAAACAAAACAAATCAAAACTAACAAACCTATGATATAAACAAAGTCATTGTATTGTATTAACAATATCCATAATTGTTTGAATCGACGTTTCGAGCCATCCACCGTGGCTCATCAGTAGGATAGATCTGTAATTATGTAGGACAGATCTCATTGGACTTGAATAAATAGGGTTAAGAGATGCACAGGTGTTATAGACATATTTGGGCACTGCAACCCCAATCTTATATGTCAGTAAACTAAGGGCTCTTTAACCCCTAAAAGTGTTGTTTCGTATCCTAAAGGATCATGGTCAACTGATTACATCATTCCCCAGAAATTCCACCTAAAAAACCACTCAAAACTAGCCAAAAATGGACCATATTGACTGCTCCACTGTCAGGGTGCGATGCATACTAACTCCTACACTAGCCAGGTGTGATGCATACTAAAGAGGCCTTTTGTAGGGTGTGATGAGCGAGGATGGACAAATGTCCGAGACAGTTTGCTAAGTGGATGCTCATGGAATCTTCTAGAAGTTTCTCCAATGGCACTTGCCTCTCCGAATTCGCCCAGGGATGAGTAAGAGATCCAAGACATCTCCAAGTGGAACCAAGAACAACAAGTGGAATGACACTAATCAAAAACTGAGAGATGACTCACACCCTTGCAAAAATCTATAAATGGATCCCTCATCTGAGAGATCTAGAGGTTGGAATTTTGTAATTTGTAAGGAAGTGCTAATAGTTTGTCTTTGAGAAGGAACATTGTATTGTTGGGTGATCTTGCTTTTCATGAGGTGAAGAGGGCTTTGATTCTAGGAGGATGATGTTGGATCAGACAGCTAGGTTGTAATTCTCCCTTATATTTTAATAAAGTTCTTTGAGTTTTCCTCCATACAATCTTGTATTTGTGAATGTTGTTATTTGTGAATGCCATTATATGTTCATTATATTTCTGATTCTGCAATGCTTATGATATAATAGATCAAGATGCTTTGATGGTGTTTTGTTACTTTTTCTCTACAGGTATTCTCTAAGCAGGATAAGTAGGAGAGGAGTTGCAAGCTCTGTTGAGGAGGAGAGAGATCAAGCAAGGAGTCAAGTGGAAGATCCGGGTTGGTTCCTTTGCCTCTCTCTTATCTATCATACATAGAGGAAATCCCAAATTTCTTCGATTATTTCTTTCTAGGATAGCTGTCAATCCTAGAGGGCTAGCACATCGAAAAGACACTAGTTTTCCTGGAAAAAAAATGGCAACTTCCCTAGGGAGTGAATAGTCTGTTTGTTTGTTGTTGTTGTTTGCTTTATAAAATATAGACGGAGCCTGAAGTTAGCCAGATAGCCTTCAAACTGCTCTTGCTCTACAGTTGCAAAGTAGATGAATGATGCTTCAGTCAATCTCTAGTTTAGTTTATGAATTGAACATCTAACTTACAAGCATTCTAGATGCCCTTTTGGTAGCTCAGTCACCTCTCAAGATCATACCCCTATACTTTCCTCTTTATTGTCCATCATAGCTCATCTTAACTCACTAAAATCAGCTACAAATTTGAGCCAACGCCCATCTCAGCTGCGCTCCCTGGCCCATCACACTGTCTATCACTAGAAGCAAGTATGCATCGCACTTCTCGAGTGTAGAAGGTGCGATGACTTATTGAGTATATTTCTTTCCTTGAAATTTGGGGTTTTTTGTCTTTGTTTTTCAGCTCTGTTTAGTTGTGTTTTGCTGCTTATGAACAGTATCTCATTGTTGAAGCCTGCTTGCATTACATTGTTTAGCCTCCATTGATTAGGATTAGTAAATTTTTTATGTATTTTTCCATCATTTACAACCCTTTGTCAAAAATTAGCTTAAATCGATCTGTCGTTTTGGTACAAAGAGTTTCGTCACTGTCGTTTTGTGTCAAGAACAGAAGTGTCGTAAAGTCTCCCTTCTGCGAATAGTCGATTGAACTTTTTGTCATATATTTGATTTCATTTGTTGTTATTCGAAGTGTCGAAATAATTTTCTAATCGAAATTGAAAAGTGTCATTTAGTCTTCCTTTCCATTTTGAAAAGAAATTTTGGAAATGTCACTTTGAGTGAAATGTTTCAGATCTATACTTAGTTTTCCTTTTTGGCATTTTTCACATTAAAGGGAACGAAAAACAAATACATGCATTGACATTTGCATTTAGACTGCGTGTGAAAAATGATTTAGGAAAAGTGCATTTATAGTGTGCTCTTTGCTCTTTGTTTGAAAGAATCGTAATCTTCTTTCCTTAGCAGCTAGGATTTTCATTGCTAAAAATAAACAACGATTGTTTATCATTGTAGATTGCATTTAGAAATTTTACATCTACGTCATGTGGTGAACCATTGCAAGGCAAACTTCCAAACAAGATCAACTTTAAAATAAATTTCAACGAACTTAACAATGCTTTGGAACCTAACGCAACACATTTAGAGGTCTAGGCTAGAGACGTATTTTGGCATCGTAAAATCTAGTAACTATCGTTTTCATCGAAGGTTGGGTGATTCCTCCTCTTTGATACGACAAATTCTAGCACGGACTTGTACTCCCCGTACCGTCGAGTATATATTGGGAGACAACAATAGGCTTATATTCTTTATGCATAGGAAGCCGTGTCTGCCGCCCTATCGATCGCAATGCACTGAACACAGCAATCGGGAAGATTGATTGTCGTACATAAGTCATTGGTAATTTCTCTTTGATTTATCACCAAGGTGTATATTGCAGTTTTGTGACTGGTTTGGTAATCCCTCTGTCTTGATTTCCAGAGTAGTCACTTTCGTTCCTTTTCGACTCCTTAAAAGAAAAGGTCCATCTGAGCACTTGTCACTCCAGGCTGATTAAAAATCGAAGGGGACTAGATTCATCTTTAGCTTTTTCTCGACTCTTAAAAATTGAAAAAGAAAATTTGTGTCAAAGCGTCATTAAAATTTATTTAATTTAGAATAACATCCCTGTTCCTTCGTTGATCTTAGGTTGAGATAATGGAGTCCACCCATCAAGGAATCCCTTTTGAGGGGAATCCTAGTCCATTTTCTTCTTGGGGAAATATTGGTGCTCAATATATGGCCACATTGTCCCTTCCAGGAATCACAATTGGTCTGTCAGTGGCTATTCTCAACCTCTGTCATTCAAAATACCATGATTCCTCAGCAATCAAACCAGCGACCAGTTGATACTGAAATTGACCCTTCGCCTTCTTCTTCGTTTGTTTCTCCCTCCCCTTCTTCCTCTTTGCTTGGTGAAAATAGTGATATTAGTAACCAATTAGATGAGAAGAAGAAGAAAGGAAGGAGAAGAAGAAGAAGAAGTCAGTTAAGCAAGGGGGCAACTATGAATCATCTGGTGAAAATTCGCACACTAAATCTCCCAGATTTCCTTACATAATTTGTAGGGGAGACCATTTTCATCGAGAATGTTTGTGCATCCCTCGGATCTTGAGAGAATGGTCCCCCCATTCACACCATCCAGTGTCATCAACCTTTTGTGATCATGTTGACAGCACACCATCAACTAGTAATAGTGAAGTTCACGGACAAAAAGGAAAGGTCAAAACTCCATGTAGACTATGTGAAGGGGACCATACCCTTCCCCGTTGTCCTTTTTTGGATGAGGCCAAGAGAGTCTTACATAACCATCCTGCTTCACCGCAGCGACTTCCACTTGGATACAAGAAACTCTCACCAAGTCCTTTACTAGTTGAAAATCCAACTGACATAACTCAATCGTCGGTTGAAACACCTACCATTGAGAGTGAATATTTTGAGTCCACACCGGACCAAGGTCAATAGGTTGAGATGGTAGTCGACCCAATTTTACCTTCAGAAGATCCACCTTCAGATGATACCATTCCCAAAGAAAGTGAGAATGATATTATTCAAATTCTTTTTGTTACTTCAAAGTTCGATGAACTTGGGGGCAATCCGCCCGTTCCTTCACAACAGGGAGAGAATCCCCCAGTTCCCGCTACTCAAGGGGTTAATTCAACCGTTTATTTGATACCCCCTCCAAGCAGTTTAGTCACTTCCTCTGGTTGGAATCAACTAGCAAGATCTCGCCTTCCTTCTAATGTACCATTCTGGATCATAGTACAAGTTTACAAAATGATCGTATCTGGCACTATCATAGATCAAGGGGCATCAATGAGTAACCTTTCCTCAACTGATTGGAATGTTCTTGGTTCACCATCACTTATGCCTATTACTCAGAATTTTTCAGGCTTTAACAAAGGAATGAGTCGACCGTTAGGGATCCTTCCTAAGTTACTGATTACTTTGAGAAGGAAAATCATTCACTTGAACGTGATGGTGGTCCAAGGACTGTTAGATTACAATCTACTCCTTGTGTGTGACTATGTTTACAACATGGAAGCTATTTCCTCAACATTCTTTTGAGTGATGTGTTTCCCACATGAAGGAAAAATTGTCATTGTTGACCAGCGTTCATTTCCCAGTTCAAGCACAGCTTCAAGTCAAACATCATCCCTAAATGGTCCTTTTGCATTGAGAATTTCTCTTCAACCTTCACTCCATCCACCTAATTACCGCGAGTAGTCTGGTGAACATAACGAAGCTTAGGGGGCATGCACCCCTGTTTTCTTTGGAGGGCGAACCCAGCTGAAAAGATAGGTTTCCCTATAAGTTATGTGATTGGAAGTGTTATCTCACACCATTCACCTTTGTCTATTTGATGGACAAAGCCAAGGAAGTATTTTGTCCAACCGCTGACAAAAAAACCCTGCTTAACCGCAGTGATTTCCATATGGTTACTGGAGACTCTCCTTTCTCGATGATTGGGGGCATGCCAACCTTTCTATGCAAGCTAAAAACGACCAATTTCATTTTTTAGCTTTTTAGCTTATTAGTTTTCCAACTTCTTAGGTTAGGTGATTGGTGTGACACACCATTCACCTTTGTCTGCACCGCAGACGAAGCAAAGGAAGTGTTTTGTTCAGCTGCTGATGAAACCATCCTATCTAACCTTAGTAGTTCCTTAGCTTTTTTAGTTTTTCTAGCTTTTTAGATTTTTAGTTTTGTTGTTTCTAGCTCACATAAAAAGAAACTAAGCATATGTTATCCCAGGGTTCAAGCTCATTAAAAAATGAATCGGGTTATGAGCAATGTTATCGCATGGTTCAAGCTCGTTAAAAAATAAACCTACTACTGAGCATATGTTCCCCCAGAGTTCAGCTCGTTAAAAAATGAACCCATCTGTGTTAAATAACCTTTGTGATTGCCATAATATCAGCCTTTTGAGCCTTGGTTATGTTCCATCCATCACCTCCATTCTTTTGGACGATCATACGCTTCCACTTGATTGTTTGCCTTTTTGAGGAACAACTGCAACGAGTGGTCCTGTTAGCCACCCTCTTCACATCACCATGTTTTGAGAAATTCCAAGCTTACCCGGAACCAGTTGCTACCCTAAAGCGCCACTCGTTCCTCAAAAACGAGTCTCTTTTAAACTCTTTTCAGACTCGTTAAATATGAAAAGATTGTCGAGCTATTGGCCTTTCCAGCTCGCTAAAATGATTGAAAGTGCCATCCCTCTTGTATATTTTAATATTTTTTGGACCTGAGGGATTATGATATTATCTCACAAAAATTTTTGAGCGCTTGTCTTTTTGGCTCACTAAAGTTATCAAAAAATCATCCCTTTCGTATTATTTTATCATTTTTCGGACTTAAGGGATTATGCTACGAAAAAGAACTAATGGAGTTTCCTTTTCGTCCCTTTTCAAACTCTCTAAACATGAAAAGGACCGAGTTATCCTTTTCATTAAACTCGTTAAAACAATAGCGACAAACTTGTCCACCCAGACAAGACGAGTTTCACTGTCGCTAGGCTCGCTAAAACATAGTGACAGTTTTGCCCGAAGGGAAAATTATAGAACAAGCATATGTTATCCTCCTCAAGCTTGACAAAAAGAAAGAGGTACTAGTCAGCAATGACTGGGGAAAAATGGAAGAAAACTTAAAGAATTTTATTGGTAGCAAGTCGCTCTTGAACATGACACTTTCACTCCATCACCATGATTTAGTCAGGTTGGGTTATTTTGTTCACCAGTCATATCACCATTGGTCCTCCATACCATCCATCTTTTGGGGTTAACGCTACCAATCCATCTCGATGTCACCAATATGTTCAAGAGAAGTCATTCAAAGAATTCACCATCCAGTTAATGCCTCATCCACTGCAATACCTTCACCCTCCATTTTTCATGATCGCCATTCCTGAACCTTGTATCGCCAGATCGTTTTTCACCTTCAGAAAATTATTTGCTTCATTTCATTTCGTTGATGTGGGATACATTAAGGCCCTCCTACTATGGGTCACTTCTTGTCGACATTAGCTCATTATCCAAGAAGTTGGCTTAGAAACAACCCTTTCAGTACTTTGAAGCTTGCATGCCTCAATGGCAATTTTCTCACTTCCAGCAACAGGTTTATATCAATGGCCTTCGACTGAAAGATTTTACATGGTGTTCGACATCGGATCATATATTCACACCACGTGAATTGCACTGTAGTACCTTGAGGGTCATTATCATTATCAGTGATTCCTCTCACGTCTGTTAACAGCTTACATTATTGGCTGGTAATCAGGCAATGTCTATCCATGTTCAACTTCAGGACATCTTTTCACATGGATCGACTTGTACATCGGGTGAAGATTGAATGAGTTTGAAGACCCCGGATCTAGTTTCATCCATCCCGGCTACGATATATTCAAGAATCTAAAGACATCAAATGTACACAGAAGTTGCACAGATGATCACCAAGCTAAGGGATGATGACTCTACATATAAAGAATCACCAGTCTGCAACTGCAAACGATTATCTGTTCTATGTACATGAAAATGAATTTATAAATCTAAGCATGGGAATGCCCGCCTCAGCTAGATCATGGAAAATTATATTGTGATGATGAATTGTATTGTATCTTATATAGTTCTCCTTCCAGTTCGAATACCTCGGATCCTCATGATAAAGCATTTCACCCGACATCAAAAGATTTACGACTTCATGTTTTAGGGGCCAAATGTTATAGACATATTTGGGCACTGCAACCCCAATCTTATATGTCGGTAAACCAAGGGCTCTTTAACCCCTAAAAGTGTTGTTTCATACCCTAAAGGATCATGGTCAACTGATTACATCATTCCCCAGAAGTTCCACCTGAAAAACCACTCAGAACTGGCCAGAACTGGACCATACTGACTGCTCCACTATCAGGGTGCGATGCATACTGACTCCTACACTATCCAGGTGCGATGCATACTGAAGAGGCCTTCTATAGGGTGTGATGAGCGAGGATGGACAAATGTCCAAGACACTTTGCTAAGTGGATGGTCATGGAATCTTCTAGAAGCTTCTCCTATAACACTTACCTCTTTGAATTCGCCCAGGGATGAGTAAGAGATCCAAGAAATCTCCAAGTGGAACCAAGAACAACAAGTGGAATGACACTAATCAAAAACCCAAAGATGACTCACACCCTTGCAGACATCTATAAATGGAATCCCTCATCTGAGAGATCTAGAGGCTGGAATTTTGTAATTTGTAAGGAAGTGCTAATAGTTTGTCTTTGAGAAGGAACATTGTATTGTTGGGTGATCTTGCTTTTCATGAGGTGAAGAGGGCTTTGATGCTGGGAGGATGATGCTAGATCAGACAGCTGAGTTGTAATTCTCCCTCCTATTTTAATAAAGTTCTGAGTTTTCCTCCATACAATCGTGTATTTGTGAATGCCATTGTATGTTCATTGTATTTATGATTCTGCAATGCTTATGATATAATATCTATCAATATGCTTTGATGGTGTTTTGTTACTTTGTCTCTATAGGTATTCTCTAAGCGAGATAAGTAGGAGAGGAGTTGCAAGCTCTGTCAAGGAGGAGAGAGATCAAGCAAGGAGTCAAGCGGAAGATCCAAGTTGGTTCCTTTGCCTCTCTCTTATCTATCATACATAGAGGAAATCCCAAATTGCTTTGATTGTTTCTTTCTAGGATAGCTGCCAATCTTAGAGGGCTAGCAGATCGAAAAGACACTAGTTTTCCCGGAAACAACAGGGAATGGAAGCTGACCTTATTGAACTTATTTTATAATATTAGGGTTTAATTTAATTAAATACTAATAATAATAGAATGATTTAAATATAAAATTAAAATTAAAAATATTATTTTTTATAATTGAAAATATGTAATTAATATGATATAAAAAAAGAATATAATATATTAATGTTAATTTTAGGTAATGCAGATATTTAATTATTTAATTAAGTCTTAATAAAATATTAAAATATTCTGCATTACTAAAATTACATTAATATAATTATCTTATTATATCACATAATTAAATATTTCAATTATATAATTAAAAATTTTAATTTTAATTTTAATTTTAATCATCTATTTATTATTATTATTTAATTAAATTAAACCCTAATATTATAAAACAAGTTAGATAAGGCAGGCTTCCATTCCCTGTGCATCTCTTAACCCTATTTATTCAAGTCCAATGAGATATGTCCTGCATAATTACGGATCTATCCTGATGATGAGCCACCATGGATGGCTCTAAACATCGATTCAAACAATCATGGATGCGAGAACTCTAGAAGAAATCTACACACAAAAAACTAATCGCAAAAGCCTCAAAACAATAACTTTAACCCTATAGCGGAAGGGAGAAATTACAAGAGGTTTGGGTATTAGAACATCTAAGATCTATGATAGCTAAGAACAAGTCAGATCTCACATTCCTCGAAAGATGCAGAGACAACTCAGTGATTCCTACATTTGCCAGCATCAAACACACTCTTAGGAACCCTAGAAATAATCACATCTTTATCAAAGCCAACCACTCCCTTCTCAGAACTCATGCTTACCTTGACACATTAAATAAAAAAGCTTATGGCCTGCACCTTAGTTTATCTAAACAAATCCACCAAGAACTTTGGTCCAGAATAGATAGATGCTCAACTCCGAAGGCCCTTAAAAACTGAAGGCCATTAAAAATGAAGAAGGCAAATGCTTAAAACTAAACCAAAAATTCGAAAAACTATACAAGATCTCAAACCCTGAGCATAAACCTCTAGATAACCCAAACAATCCTCCTTCACACTCCAGAATTAGCCCCACACAGGTCTCAATCCTTAACTCTTTAGTCTTGAAGTCTGTACATAACAATAACCCTAGCCGTCCCAATCAGGTTAACATGGTGCAAAACAACACTAAAAAGTTGATGACAGAGATAACCAATAACCAAACAAACAATCCCTCCAACCACAATGATATTTCTCCAACGCATTCCGCAGTTAACCGAGAAGAATACACGCTGCCTAAAACAAACAAAGGCTCCTTGAACCTGCCACCATCCCTAAGATTTTATGCTACAGCTTAAAAACAAATAACGAAGAACCAGCGCAGGTGGTTACAAACACTACATCGGGTTACTGTGCCACCTTAACTCCAATACAATCCACAGAACAACCCACGCAACAAATAGGTACATCGGCACAAGGCCGTGAATCTGCCATCCAAAGATAGCTCGAAGGTGTATTCTACAGTGTTAATTGATAAAAATGCACAGGCTGTATCGTTAGTCAAACCTATAACGTTTACAGCGGAAAAAATTGCAGTAGGCACTACATCGGATGACTATGCCATCTTGACTCCAACGCATTCCACAAAATGACACAACAGTATATCATCTAAAGGTTCCACGAATCTGCCATCCAAGGTAAACTCAAAATCTAAAGCGTTAATAACAATTGACGTGCAGGTTATATCTGGTTACAATACAACAATGTTTACAAGCTTATCAAATGGAGATCGCAACATTCAAAAAGACGTGAACCAAGCAGATATATTAAATACAGTTAACCAAGGAACGATAGACAACATATCCAGCGTAGCCAGCTCTAAAGAAATCGTTCGTTGTGATAGTTGCAACGCTCAAGAATTTGGCAAAAACGAAGGCCTCAACAATGTAACATCCAGCCACATGGCTAATTCTAAAGAAATCATAGAAAATTCATCAACATTAAGGGAGGCTACAACGCTGACCACTATCGCTAAGGAACAAGTGCAAGAAAATAAAAGCTGCGGGTCAGAAAATAACCTTACAACCACAACAACACATCCTCCCAACTCTAGAAGCAAACACTTAGTGAACCTATCAAACAAGCAAATTGACCAAAACACCCTCAATATCCTTGAAAAAGGGTTAAATTTTACCATTTCCCCTAGACAATCCCCAAAGAAGACATTCTTTGCAACATAGAGTATGGGATAAGGTAAGGGACTTACCGGACAACATTAAAGAAAATATCAGACAAGACTGATCATATTGAGAAAATCCCATCCGCCCAAAAGCAACATCTCCAAACAAGAACATTTAGCACTCAAAGCCTTAAACCAAGACTTTGATATTGTAGTCCTAAAAGCTGATAAAGGTGGTGCAATTGTCATAATGAACACAATCGATTATAATGAAAAGACGATAGACCACCTCACCAACAGTAGGTGTTACACTAAATTAAATAAAAATCCCCTAAAAAAAAGATATCCAAAAACATACACAATCTGATAAAATCAATCAATGAACATAATATTAAGAATCTATTAGAAAACAACCCTACACCCCCCAATTCTATGGAGCCCCGAAGATACACAAAGAAGGCATCCCCATAAGACCCATTGTTAATACTATAGGAGGTCCCACTTACCAATTGGCAAAATACCTAGCTAGAAAATTAAAACCTCTGGTGGGCAACACTGGTTCCTTTGTCAAAGACTCCACCCATTTCATCAATGAGATCAAAGATCTAAACCTAGATGCCAATGACATATTAGTTAGTTTTGATGTTAAATCTCTCTACACCAACATTCTGATAGACGAAGCCATGGAAGTGAACCATAAAATCGTGAACTTTGACATAGCCAAATTAATTGAGGTCTGTCTCAAATCCACCTTCTTTAGTTTTAGAGATAAAATTTATGAACAGACGTGCGGTGTAGCCATGGGATCCCCTCTACCTCCTATCATTGCAAATCTCTTTATGGAGGATTTTGAAAATAAGGCCATCGAATCTACCCCATTAAAACCCAAACTATGGAAAAGGTTTATTGATGACACTTTCATCATCTAGCCTCATGGAAAGGAAAAATTATTGGACTTCCTACAACACCTAAACAGTCTATCCAATTCCATCAAATTTACCATGGAAATAGAGGAGAATTACAGCTTTCTGTTCTTGACATATTAATAAAAAAGAACAAAGATGGCTCCATATCACACCAGGTATATCGGAAGAAAACCCATACAGAACATTACCTATATGCCAACTCTCACCACCATCCATCCCAAAAGAGCGGTGTTCTCAACACTCTAGCAACCAGGGTCGTTCGTATTTCGGATGAAAATCACTTTGAAGATGAAAAGAACCATCTTATGAATGTATTCATAAAGAATGGATACAAAAAACACCAAGTGATCAAAGCCTTTAAGAATGCTGAGAATCCTAAAAACAAAAAACCACTAGATGATCATTTAGGCAAAGTACACCTCCCTTACATATTATGCACAACAAATAAAATTGCGCACATATTTAAAAAGAACAAAATTAAAACCACTTTCATACCCATGAAAACCATCAACAGATGCCTAAAATCGGTCAAAGATCCTATTGACCCGAAATGCCACAAAGGAGTCTACATGGTTCCATGTTCCTGCGAAAAAACATACATTAGAGAAACTGGTTTATTTATCCATACTAGAATTCAAGAACATGCTGCCGATATAAGATACAACCGCTCAAAGACCTCAACTCTCGCTGAACATTCCAGTAAAACCAATCATCACATATGCATTGAAAACTCTAAAGTAGTAGCCAAAATCGATCATTATCACCATAGAAAACTAAGAGAAGCCATAGAAATAGGTAGAAACCCTAACAACCTCAATCGAGACGAATGATGGAAAATAAGTGACAATTGGATTCCTAATTTAACATCCTAAAACACCATCTCCCAACTCAACCCTTCCCCTATATGCTTGACCAACCTCCTCAACCTTCTCCCTCCACACTTCACACGAGTACTAAACACTTACCCTAATTTCCAATTCTTAAAATTAAAAACATTAATTTACATCTGAAACTAAAAACTATGAATCTTAGATTACTAATATCAACATTAATATTAATTAACATTAATACCTTTTAGAACTATAATTTACATCTTAATCTTAATTTACATTCTTAAAAATTAAAAACATTAATTTTACATCTTAAAATAAAAACTATGAATCTTAGATTACTAATATCAACATTAATATCAATTAACATATACCTTTTGGAACTATAATACCTAGTCATATCAACTCATATTAGAAGAATTCTATAAGCATTACTAATATTAAAAACATTAATTTACATCTTAAACTAAAAACTATGAATCTTAGATTACTAATATCAACATTAATATTAATTAACATTAATACCTTTTAGAACCATAATACCTAGTCATATCAATGTAGATTAAAATAATTCTATAAGGATTTCTTTTTAGTAAATTAATAGAAAAATCACTAACTTTAACATTAATTTTCACAATATTTAAACATATGAACCTTTAGATTAGAATTATTAAATAATCTTAAAATATATATATATATATATATATATATATATATATATATATAATATATATATATATAACAATTAAAAATAAAAATATTAATTCACATTTTAACCAATAAACAAAGAGTCTTAAATTAAATAATTAAAATATTCTTGCATTACTAATATTAACATTGATATTAATTATCTTATTATATCATATAATTAAATTTCATTTATAATTAAAATTTTAATTTTAATTTTAATCATTCTATTTTATTATTAGTATTTAATTATATTAAACCCTAATATTATAAATACAAGTTTGATAAGGTCGGCTTCCATTCCCTGTGCATCTCCTAATTTCATCTATTCAAGTCCAATGAGATTTGTCCTACATAATTACGGATTTATATTGATGATGAGCCATGGTGGATGGCTCGAAACTTTGATTCAAACAATCATAGATGCGAGAACTCCAAAAGAAATCTACACACAAAAAATTGATCACAAAAGCCTCAAAACAATAATATCCATAATCTTTATGTTAATATGAGATAAAACCATGTTAAAATCTTATTATATTTATAGGATATTATTTTGTATGACTAAGCTAGTTGTGCAACTAAAACTCGTCTTTCCACTAACCGTATAACATGGGAGTAATATGATCGATGAATTCTACACCTCTCACATATTATTATATATATTCTTACACAAATTAATGTAAGTGTACGTTATAAACTATATGAATTGCTCATGACGTGAATCGCCATTCCACTATTGCGACTCAAAGTATTTTTTTTAATTCTTCATCTTAAATTTCCAAGAAAACTGGAAAAATAATGTACAAAAGAAATGGAAGACAACATCAACACTCAAATTGCACTATTTCTGGTGACCAATTTCTTGGAAACTTGTAAACTTAATTTGTTCCTCAAAATTCAAATCAATTTTATCAAGTTGTGTGTAGAAATTGATAGGAAGACAACATAATATTCTTGGACTGGAGGCCACAATTTATGTAAAATGGTAGATTTAAAAGATTTATAATTCCTTCACCACATTCAAAATGAAATTCTACGAGAGAAACACATTGCAAAACAAGAAATTGCACATATTTCAGCGAGTGTGTCTTGGTTTTTGATAGTATGCGGAAAGATAGGTCGCATGCTTGACTAGACATTTACAGGTTTGTATGGAAATATAAACCCTGATAAATAGACATTTACTTGTATGATTGGAAATATAAACCTTCATAGACACACATGGAAGGCGAAGTTAGTAATCCTTTCAATGTCATTCCTCAAGCATGCCTTTTCATTAATCTATCTTTGTTCACCAACACGCTTTTGTGACATCCATAATTATAGTATAGTATTGCATATACATGTGTGTTACATAATTGATAAAAGAGCTCAAGGTGGAGTTAAAATAACCTTTTAACTATGTTGCATGAACAAAAGCCATAATGCAGAGGTGGGTTTTTAGGGTTCAGATTTGAAATTTGGCTCTGACATCACATGTGAGGACTCAACCTAGGTTTTCTAACTAAAACCAAATTTATCATTTAATTTAATTACAATAATAAGTAAAATAGCATGTTTATAACTCAACATTTATTTGATAATAAGAAAATACAAGTAAAATTTGATATACAACATATTAAACATGTAAGAAATTTCATTTGTAGCAATTTATATAAAGAAAACAACAAATGGAAGAACATATGTTCTAGTGGCTTGGTTGGGATGCTCCTGACTTTGTTGGGATTCTCCCACTAGGCTACCTGACTAAATTTACCTCCCAACTGTTGTATATCTAAACCGGAAATATTATGATAATAGAAATAACCCAAGAATAACAAGATAGATATAGATCTGATGTAAAAATATAAGATTATGCAAATAAACCCAAGAAATAAGATAGAAATGCTTCTTTATTATCAAACCCTTATGGTAGGGCAACACCATACATTCACTCCTTAAGGAAGGAGAACACTCCACAAGCCATATGCCTGTTCATACAAGAATACTTCTCTTCATATCCCTCTATGTGGAGTCTCTAGCCTCTATATAGGCCTCATACATACAATACCATGCATCATTACCATGGTTTACTCATACCATCAACTAATACCATGGGCCCATTACATTATTACCTTGGGTACCTCCCTCGGTACCCCATATTACCCCCCCTAGGTATATAACACCAACCAACTAGGAATGATTTCCTAGCCCAGGGAACCTCCATAGGTTTCCTATCCCTTTGAGCCCAAGTCCAACCAGTTATAGTGTGTTCAAGTTAAAACCAACACTCTCCAATAGATCCAAGCTTGAGTTCTCTCATTTATATCTCCATTCTCTTGCTTCTCCTTCTCCACATTCCTCCTCCCAAAATAAATTGCTTCAATGCCAAAATAAAGAACAAGGATCTCCTCCCTTCTCCTCTCATCCTCCTTCCCTTGTATCTTCTCATCCATCTCAACCACCTACCATTAATGCCATGAATACCCCCCCTTCCTTTTAATTTAATGACCTTGACTTTCCTTTCCATATCTTATCCCAAAATAGATTTACAAAGACACCTTGGGAATGGAAATACTAATATCTAATTCGGAATTAAATTGGAGAAGACAACTTGGAAAACCTTGGGAATTGATTAATAACTAAATAATAATAAGCAATAAAAAGTCATATCAGTAAAATAAAATTACAGATTCACAAGTGTACATATATACCATTATTACTTAATAATTATAAGTCAATATTTTCAGGTTAATTAAACACTAATCAAAATTAACATGATATGATCATGTCACGCGGAATGAGTCGATCTTGCGGACAAGACAGACCTTCCTAGAATCTAATGAAGACCTAATGACAAACAAACCAACCAGACATTATCTTTCTCTAAATGTGCTTTATAAATAATGGCAAACAAATGTGTTTAAGGGCCTACCTCATGTCCAACGCAAGTTTGGAGATGCCTTCGCTCCTTTGATCCAAGTAAGTTCCTTTGTCGCAAACCTACAAGCACAAACAAGGCAAACAATTAAATAGCACCTGAATATCCAATATTATAAAACATATTTAACATGAAAGTCAAGGAGTC
>APFE030049267.1:0-14865 GCA_000404065.3 Pinus taeda | reverse complement strand
TTGTTTAGCTCTTCCTGTTGTGACTTTTCCAAATTTTTGTTGATATTCAGTTTTTTCCCTAGAAAAATTTTCAAAATGGTAGAACTACCAAACTCTTCCATAGGAGTAAAGAGACATTGTCTTGATGATTAAATAATTCAATATCAGAATTCTAACTAAATGTGTGTGGTCTATTCTGAAGATGTTTCAAAATTTTCTAATGTGTTCAAAATTTGACTATCTTCACTAATTTCAGAGATAGTAAAGACAGGTTGTATAATATCTTCATCGTCGGCCCATTCATTGTATCCTACTTCTATAATTGCTTTTGCTGGGGGATACAAATTGAATTTCTTTGTCGAACTACCATCAGAAATGTACATATCCCCAGATCTACAACTAATGAAAGCATCAGCTGTGGCTAGCCAAGGTCTTCCTAAAATGAGTGGATGCCCTCCTAAATTACTCTTGGGAGGCAAAATCATGAAATCTATTGGATATTCCCAAGAATCTAAGGAGACTGAAATATCTTCTAGTACACCATCTGGTTTGATTATTGATCTATCTGCAAGTTATAGTAATGTGGGTGTAAAAAGAAGATTAGGAAGTTTAAGTTGTTCCATAGTTTGTCTACTCATAATGTTTATAGCATCCCCTAAGTCAATCAAAGTGTTTGGAATTTCTATCCCATTTATATGTGTCTTGACAATTGGACTACCTGTATCCACATATTTCTGCATGGTAATTTTTCCCATCATGATATCTGCAGTTTTTCCTACCAGGTGGATTCTTTTGTATCTCTTGGTTTCCTTCCTGGTTGTTTGAGACTCAACTCCTTTATTGTTTTTGCTTGAATAGGAATCTCTCTAATGGCTTGTAGCAAGGGAATCTCGATATAGACATTGTTTAATTCATCTAGAAAATCATAGTCAGGCAACAAGATTTGTTTTTCCACCCCTTTGTCAATTTGTAATCTTTCGGGGAAAGGAGGCGTGAATGAAGATGCAGGTTGCTAAACTATAGGAGTTGTGGGTGTTGACTCTTTTTCTTTTTCTTTTTGAATGATCGGGTTTTGAAGAGATGCTTCCTCAAAACCCTTATTGACTTTAAGAGAATCCTCCTCAGAGGTATCTTGCTCTTGAACATCTGTAGAAGGTTTTTCTAAAACTCTACCAGATCTGAGTTGAACATCATTAAGAGGAACAATCATATAGGTAGGAAATTGTTGTCCTTCTACCATGTAAGCATTCTGAGGATTTTTGTTGTTGGGATTTGGCAATGGCTAGGCTGGTAGTTGATTTGCCTTTTGTTGAAATGGAAGCAAGAGTTGAGAATTTGGATTTTGTTGAGAAGGTTGTTGTTGTGGAAATGGCAATGAAAGTTGTGGCTTTTAATTTGGAGGTTGTAGATTTTGTTGATTTTGAAAAGATGGAGGATATTGATAAAATTCAGCGAATCTCCCATAAGGATTTTGCATCCCTTGTGCCCATGATTGGTATGGATTTTGAGGTTGGGGCCAAGGTTGTTGCCAAGAATTCCAATTTGGCGGGAGCTGAAAGTTCATAGGATTGTTAAATCTTTGATTTTGTTGCCCCTGCAAAGGTCTTCTTGAAACAAAACAAAGGGACTCTACTCAATTTGGATCTTCCTGAAAGACAGCTTTGAGCCCAGGAATTGAAGGACAATCATTGGTCTCATGAATTTCTAAGCAAATCATACATGTTTCTACAACTTTTGCATCCAAGGGGCATTCCCTTAGAGCATGTTTCTTTCTACATTTTGGACAAAAGATGGCCAAGGCATCAGCTTCTGCTTTATGCTTGTTTTGTATTTTAAGGGTGTCTAATTGTTCACTAAGGCTCCCTAGAATATCAATTTTGAACTCATCAAGCATATCGCTAATCTCTTCCCTACTTACTGATCCAGTTGTAGATTTGTTTGTTCTAATAATAGAAGGATCTCTCGGCCCTTTTCCAGTTCTAGATTTTCCCCTTGAGAGATGGCCACATAGTTCTGCTATGTCACGAAGTGGAAGTTGAGAAATGTCTCCCTTCCCCATCATGTTTAAAATATCTATCCATTCATCTCTAATGGCTTTTAATAGAAGGGATTTCAAGGTTTCCTTGTCTAAATTACTCATTTTCGCTCCCCTTAAGTCGTATTGAAATCTTTCATGTAAATCCACCAAGTTTTCATCTTCTTTTTGCATCATTTTGAACCTCTCATCCTTATGATTGGTGGGCATACAATAATCTAGGTATCTATCCAAAAATGTTTGTTTCATATCATTCCAAGTCCTAATAGATTGAGTGACTAATCCCATTAACCATTTCAAAGCACCTCCTTTCAATGTTGAAGGATACAGTTTGACTTTTTGAGAGTCTTCCATATAGTCATAGGTTCGGCACAAGACTTCAAACTCAAATATAAACGTTTCAGGATCCTCACTTCGCAACCCATAAAAGTTTGGGAGGACAGATGGTGAAATGTTTTTCATTGTTGTATGAGTTTCCTCATCAGCTATAGGGAATCCAAATGAGTTATCTCCTTCCCTATTTCCCCCATTATTACCTCTACCTCCTCCATTGTTACCTCCATTATTTCCTCTTCCTCTACCTCTACCCCCTCCTCCAAATCCATCTACTACTTCCTCTGTCATGATAGTTTCCTCAGAGTCTTCTGGTTGTTCTATTAATGGTGGATGAGATAGAGTTTCTCCCTTTCCTTTTTCTTTAGGTGATTCTACTTCTTTGATTACAATATGTTCCCCTGTAGAAGTGAAGAAAGGTTCTTCTCTTAGATCAGATTTAGTAGATAGTGTGGGAGAATCTTCTAATTCAGCTACTGCCCCTTGAATTCTAGGAATCCTAAGGCTGGGAGTATGAGTCGAAGATGGAGGTGTATCTTGTCTATGCCTTCAAGTAGCTGGAGTTGTGAAAATCAAACTTTTGGCCCTAGCTATAAACCTTCCCCTAGAACCTCTTGCTCTATGCATGCCATTTTTATTTTTATTTTTTATTTTTTTTAGTCGGGTTAATAATTCTCTTTCTGATCTTCCAGGTCACACTAGGTGCAAGAAGAGAGCATAATCAAGAAATTATTGAACTAATAATTCTCTTTTTTGATCCTCCAGATCACACTAGGTGCAAGAGCAGAGCATACTTCAAGAAGTTATCAAATTTTCCCTTTTTTTATGTAAGGGATCAGCTACCTAGTTACACTTCCCCGGCAACGACATCGAAATGTTTAGTCAATTTAGTGTGTCCTAAATTGCTACATTAATTATCAATCCAGGAGTCGTAAACTGATGAAGTGTGGCACACTGTATGTGTAAGACAACCTCTTTCTTACTTTTTATTGTTTTCAATTTTATTTTGTTTTGCGGGTTTTGTCTTTGTTTGTCTCGTAATGTGAATGGAAATCCTATTCCTAAGTTTTAAGAATACTTTAGAAGGCAAGTATGGATATATATTTAAGGTAATTATGTCCCTTATGATAACTTCCAGAGCTTAACACTTCAAAGGATCTCAAAACTTACTAGTGATGAAATTAGTACTTGAACAAGAATGTAAATGTGCAGCTATTCAAATCAAACAAATGATGAACTACTAATAATGAAATCATTATCTCTGCTGCTCATCTAAATACATAAATAAAAGTTAAGATATTGCACTCAAACAAACCAAAAATTGCAGACTAATGAAAGTAAAATCAATTCACTTCACTTATAGTCCGATAGCTCGCCAAGTAGCATTTTGGGGTTAAGCCATGGCTCTGGAGATAATGTCAATAACATGAGGAATTGATATCTAAATTACCTACTTGCAAATGAAAATAAAATCAAGTCACTTCACTTATAGTCCAATAGCTCGCCAAGTAGCTTTTTCGGGGTTAAGCCATGGATCTCGAGATAACGTCAATAACATGAAGAACCTGATATCTAATTGCAAAAAAATAAAAGTAAAATCAAATCAGTTCAATCATAATCCGATAGCTCACCAAGTATCTTTTTAGGGTTAAGCCATGGCTCTGGAGATAACGTCAAATGTCATCAAGAACCTGATATCTAATTGCAAAAATGAAAGTAAAATCAAATCACCTCACTCATAATCCGATAGTTAGCCAAGTAGCTTTTTGGGGTTAAGCCATGGCTCTGGAGATAACATTAAATGACATGAAGAATTTGATATCTAAACTAACTAACAATAGCAAATGAATAAGACTGAAATCAAAGCATAACTGAAATTGAAAAGCTAAAAAAACAAAGTCAGTAGAGAGGCCAATCTCATGTCACTATTTATTGCAAAAATTGTATGAAAACGCTCGAGCATAGCCTATCCTAAATCACACTGATCAGTGTTAGCAAAAATATACAATGCTTGGAAAATCATGTACAGGAATGAAACATTAACACCATAACAAAATTATGAAATATACACAGGTGAACAAACTATGAAATATCTACAATGAAAATAAGAAAACAACACGTAAAAAATTTACAGAAATAAAGAAACAAAATCTCAGCTAGCAGGGGCCCTCTACACGACTTTGGTTAACATGCTGTTAGTCTGAAATTATGCTCACACAGGCATATAAAACGGAGTCTTGTTATATTGCAAAACAGAGGAAGGATCCTCTTGTTACAATAGCAGGACGAATGTCACGGTAATAGTACATAAACTAACAACAAGACTATATCAAAAAAACTAGCTACATGCATTTGCAAACATGTTATTTATAAAGGAAATTACATAATTGTTTTCCCTATGAAACACCTTCAGCAGAGGACACGTAAAAAGACAGCACTCATGAGCTTAGCATATTGGTTTCCGTGATCATTAAATCTACCAAAAGGTGGATGTTGGATTTGCATTGTGGAGGCAGTCTACAGCTGTCAAAATGAATCCATGGATCTAGGAATAGTCTCAGACCCTTCACGTGTTGAAAATAGAGACCTGTTTGCTGTAGAACTCCTCGTTTGACCATCATTTGACCAAGGCTTTCCTCTACGAATTTGGCTGAACCAATAGGACATGGTCCATGTCCAGATCATTCCTGAACTTTCCACGTGCCTCGTTTTGCTTGCCGACACTTGTAACCTAGAGATCAAGAAAAACAGCTGCGGAATCTCGAGTAAGCTGCGGAAAGTGGCTGCATTTTGTAGTTGATGAGCAAAATCTAAGTCAAATAGCAAACAAAAAAATATAGTTAGAAAACCACTTAAATGCACTCTTAGAATCAATATGTAATGATATTTGATAGCTTATGAGGCATTGGTGAGGGAAAAAGGTCTAGGAAATTATGTAGAAGAGATGTGGTTTCAGGGCTCAACATATGCCACATGCCAGAAAGAAGCAGGGCTTAAAGCCCGAATCCAGCCTTGGCTCGAGGAAGCATTCACGGTCACTGTTGCAATCGAGGGGAAGCTAGCCTAGATACAGGATGCATATGTGCTAAGACAAGAAGGTGCCTCCAACAATGCGTTAGAATGTCACGCATAATTGATACAACGGACAGCGGAAGGCTGTGTGGTACATTTCAGCTCAATGTAGATGTTGTTGGATGGACTCTGAACAAAGATCATTGTACTAGCCGAGCGACTCGAAACGAGTCACGATGATTGTGTTGGGGCCCTGTTGTGCAGCAGATCCCCCGTGTAATGGTTTTGGGGCGAAGTGCGCAGAGTACAAATTGCAATAAGTCAAGAAAAATGGTTGTTCACCTAAAATATTGTAAATTAATATAGAGTGGGTCGGCCTACCCATGGTCCGTGGACCATGGGAATGTATAAATAGATCAAGGCTCTAAGTGTGGAAGGTAGCTTTGGTGGGATCTGAAGTGTGATGGGTTTATGAATGCGGAAGTTGCCCTGAGTCTAAGTCGTGGTTGGTAGTAGTTAGAGTAGGCTCTATAGTTGTGTGCGCAAGGGCCCGATAGAGTTTGCATTTGTGTGCATGGACCCCTGCAGTTGAGTGTGCAGGGTGGAATTGGATTATACTAGAATAGAAGATTCATAAAAGATAAGTGTTTCTAAATTATTGTGCATCTGGTCACAAATCTATGTATTCATTCTTATGTTATGGTTTTATGCATATCTTTAAGGTTTATGGTTGCATGCACTGGTTATAAATATTGAATGTTTGATTAAGACCAATTAATTAATTCAGATCTATAATAATAACATACTAAGGGTAAGGAATCTAGAAAGTGCCTCCTCACATAGCTATGCGAAGGCTAGACAGTCGCGTAGAGCAGCGCCGAGCTTGCAGGATCAGTTAGCGACCTTCCCAGACCTCATTAAGACATCCCTAGGGTGCGGAAGTATAGTTCCAACACCCTCCCATACTACCTCAGGTGAGACTTCAATCTGCGCTCCGCGGACTGTTGACAAAAGGGTCGGTAGTGCAAGCTTTTTTTTCGCTAAAACACTTTTGAACCTGGGTCAAGCCCCTATAAGCCAACATGCATGAAGATCCCAACGTGCATCCAACAAGCCAACAAGCATCCAACATGCATATTTCTAGGGAGTGAAAGCTAGCAAGCATGCCAGAGGAGATGGAGTAACCCTCTACACAATCTAAGGATTAGAGCGTACCACGCACCTGAGAGGTTGATAAATGCATCAGAAAGGACCCCACTATATAAGAATGTCATGTAGAGACTAAATATCAATTATATTGGACTAAAACTCAATCCACCCTTTCTATTGGGTTTGTTAGAAGGTAGGAAGGAAGAAGAGGAAAGAAAGTAGTGGGAAGAGATAGATAAAAATGTAGGGTTTTATCCTTAAGAGGAAACTCCATCAACAGAGGTTTGGGATGTCAGAGAGGCCACAAGAGCTATGAAAGATATGGATATAAAATAATTTTCTCAGAGGATGAGAAACACTTTTAGTAAGGGGTGATGATGAAGCTCATCAATAGGTAACTATATGGGTTGCAATTCCACTCTCCAGCTTATTAAAATTGACTTTTCTCACAATTAGTTACATAGTTTGTTATAATTTTCTTAGTGAGAAGGGTGAATATGAGTTACTATGTCATGTGACCTAATATGTATTAAATGTAGGAATTGAGCAGTTTTGGGTTGACTTAAGTGGAGGAAATAGAAGTGGGAAAGAAAGATATATTTTAGGAGATTGGTCTCCCTCCTTAACTCCTCAAATCATTTGAATATTCTTCCACCATATCTCATCAACTTGGAGTTACTAGCAGACAAGCAAGTTGAGTCCATTTGTAGCCAAGCGAGTGACAGTTAAGAAATTGTCATTCTTGAGTTAGGGAACCAAGCCTCCCTATTTTCTAGGGAGTTGTTGGGAGCTCCAGTTTTACATAAATAAGAGAGTCAAGGAACTCATTAGGATTCAATTTTTTGTTTTAGACAAGTGACCATTTTGAGCTAAAACATTGTGACTATTATTGTTATGTTGTAATTGACATTTTGAAGATAATAGGAAATTATGTTTTGATTCAACACTAAGTTGACTCAAACTGCTAAATATCTTGGGTTAGGGCCCAACACTAGGAGCATTAGTTCCTCTTTTTGTATCTGTTTTCTTAGATTAAAATGATAGTTAGTTGTTGAATTTGATTTATGTTTTGTTTAGATTAATATGTATTTGAATTATTGCTTAACCTAGTTTCCATTAGTTTGAAGAGGTATATCAGTGGTATAGTAGTGAAGGAAAGTACTCCAGAAAAGCTTGTGACAATGGACTCTATCTCATCTCCCTCATGGGATAATGATTAGAGGGCCCTACTCTCACAACCCTAAAAACATAGTTTTTCTTTTGGTCATTGCATAACTTAGGGTTCATTCTTAGCTAGATCATTGTTTATGATTTATTAGAATAAACTTTAGTTGTTATTTTATGTCCTTAAGTTTGCTGTAGCTTAAAAGTAATTCCATTTCATAGATCTAGTAATGAACAATAGATAGATCAGCTTCCTTAGAATTCAATTCATCTTTTCCATGTTGACATGTAGTGATGCATAAATGAAAAGAAAAATAGGTTTTGTTGCAGGGATTGTTGATCTGCAAGAAGGAACTCATCCAACCAGCTTCACCTAGGTCATATCCACCTTCTTCCAAGGCATACAATCTCATAGTCTGAACTTCTATTTTGCAGCGATCGTGAGCAAGCCACCTTAGGCAAATCCAACATCCTTGGAATGTTGGGCTTAGCCTTGGGTAATGTGCACCTTCCCTGCATCTTTTATCACCATCATACATCTCTCCAACACCTCATGCCACTTTTATTTCCTGCTTAAGCCCTTCAACTAACTTCCTGTAGCAAACCAGGACATCTTGTAGTAGATTAGGACATCCAGTAGCAGTTTCTTGTAGCAACTACAATATCTCCTGTAATAGTCTGTTTGACCCTATTTTAACCAAAGATGGTAGCATAAGAGCAGGTTAGGTCCTCATCTTGGATTCCATGCCTATCAGTGCTGCCTAAGATTAACTCTCCCATGCCTTCTCCCTCTCTAAGATGAGACAAAATAACAAAGCATTTACATTTCATAATTTAGCAATTAAAAAATTATTTTTCTACAAATGTAAAATGAGATAGCTAGTTCATGTATGTATGAGTCCTAGAATGATAGAAAAAATTCCCAATTCAAATCATTGCTAATATCTAGAGGATAAATTGCAAGGTTAGCATAGTTCTTTTTTGAAAGTAATTTTTGTCATTTCCTAGCTAGATTATTTATGGAATTTCATAACATTTACCATTCAATAACTTTCATTTCCTAAATATGCAAGCATTTACTTTCGTACATTAGAACTAGCTTTACATTCACTGTCAATAGTCACACTCCTTATAGTCAATAGAAGACTAGTCTAGAACCCTAGTGGTCTAACATCCCTGTTGAAAAGTTACATGAGTAGAATGTTGCATCTGTTGTGTATATAGCTATTGGCAAAGGGTCCACTAGGGTCAATTTTGGGATTAAAAGCCCAAGTTTTGGGGTTAGAGGCCCAAGTTTTGTATAAAGAATGTAAATTATCTGCATTTTGTGGTCGCGGAGCATGAAGATGTAAAGAGTCATCAAGGGTTTCCACCCTTAGTTTATATAACATGTATCGGCCTTATGAGATCCACCCTTGGTCCGTGGACCATGGGATTGTATAAAAAGGGAAGTCTTAGAAGAGTCTAAGGCAGCTTTAGCTCAGTTCAGATATGTTTGAAGAGTCATTGATGTAATCGGTTTGTGAGAGCTAAGAGCGAAGATTCCTAGTGTAGGAAAGATGCTCTGCAGCTTTGTGTGTAGAGACCTAGGATAGAAGTCTGCAACTGTGTGCACAGGGTAGTTAGAGTCTGTGAAGGAGATCTGAACATCAATAAAGAGAATTATTCTAGAGTTACCTATGTATGAGATATTTTACTTCTGTTATGAATGCATGCAATTATGTTATGTTGAATACTGGGTTTATGATTTAATGCTATATTGATGCATGAATCTATGTGTTTTACTTTATTATATAAATGCAACTAGGAATATCTGTTTAGGTGAAGATAACCATAATGCATGTTGAATTTATCCACTACTTAAGCTAATCTCAGTGAATACAACAATAATAATAATTACAGAGGTGAGTAAGTGTCTGAATCACCTGTTTAGGGTACACAAAGGATGATCGCAGACCTTCATGAAGGTCTCGAAGCCGAATAAGAGAAGTATAACGAGAAGCCCTAAAATCTTATCGATTTGCATGAAGGAAGGATTAGGGTATGAAACAACATCGCTACCATATTTGGGTGTGGAAACTTGGTTCCTGCATCCCCCTATACTACTTCAAGTGAGACTTTAGTCCGCGCTCTATAGATTGATGCTGAAAGGGCCAGTAGTGTAGGGATTTTCTTAGCTAATTAATGCTAAACCTGGGTCAGGGCCCATCAAGCCAACAATAGCATTGTCACCTCCAATTTTCTACAAAATCTCAACTTGATAAAGTAAATTTGGTATCCCTAGGAGTTGCAACATCCTTGCTTCAATACTAAGGCTCATCAGACCCAACCAAATTGTTTCTCTCCTTACAATATGAATTCATTTTGACATATTCAAATATAGATATAAAAATACTTTCTTGTCAAGTGAATATACTCCTAAATGATGAAATATTCAACTTGATTGCTTCTTGATTTTGATGATTATGTAGATAATAGAAGATTTATTTCTTCAAAAGTGATCATTTTCTCAAAGGGAGATCACATTGATTCCTTCTGTTCTTCTGTTAAGACAACGTTAGTTAAACTTGTTTCACAACCTTAAATTTTGGCCCTTCTTCAGAATTTCGACTTGTTGTAGCAATTCTACAATTTCATCCTTTTCTACAATAACCCTAGTTCACACATGTGGCTAGAAGATGGAAAGATTTTGCTCCTTTCTAATTTTCTCGACTTGACTTATTTTTCTTGTTATTTCAACTTGTAAAGGAGACCTTTCTTGGCACAAAATGTGATCCTTGATGGAAGATGCAATTCGATACTTTCTACTTGAGAATGATATCTTAATACTTCGCACATGTCGAGAATATATCCTATAAAAGCATACCCAAAATTTACTCTCTCATCCTTCCTCGTAATAATCATTGTAGAATGTGTTAGTTTGTCAAGAATCCTTCAAGTGTGGAACCATTCTTTGGATGAGCTATGGTTTTGAGGTCTTCTTTGATGTTATTAATTATTCCCTTTCAATATGATGAGAGGGTTAGTCCCTCTTGATGATTGATGCTCTTTATGTTTCCAAGATTATCTCTTTATACTTCAGCCTTAGAGTATCCTTCTTCATGTTGCCCTTACTTGATGTAGTCACCTTAGCTCTAATACCATGTTGAGAAATCTAGGGAAACAAGTGTAGGTGATTTCTCTTACTTTGATAACTTCTTATGATGTATTTTTACTTTACTTCATTAAATTTTTATTTCCTTTATTATTATTAGTGTTCTCTATCATAAAATAACTACCAAATCATAAATAACAATGAGATAATAGGACACAAGATATAGGCAATCAACCAGGCAAAAAACCTCTCCAACTAAGGAAAAAACCCACCAGAATCCTTCTCTTCCTATAGAACTTGAATTGACAAATTCAAAGACCTATGAACCCTGAAAAAGATCCACCAAGACCAATTCATAGTTCCTTCTTGATGAGATTTCCTTAGACAACTTCTAGCAACAAACTTCGACCTTCCAACAACTTCTCCAACAAATTTGACCCCAACAAAAACTTCAACAACTTCAACCTAGCAGCTTCACAACTTCAATATCGATGTAGCTTCATAACTCCACCTACCGCAGAAATTGTAGAAACCCTAATGAAAGAGAGAGATAGAGAGGCCCAAAAACTTTGATCTTGATCTTCTTCTTCTTCTTTGTCCCTTTTTAGCTTCTATGTTAAGGAGATAAAACTTCTTGAGTGAGTGTTCAAATGAGGTCAATTCCTTCTTATTTATAGGCTTGTGAGGGTTATACATTACTATTTTGAGGCTGGCTTGTCCCTTTATGTTGACTCACTTTATCTTTGTGCCCTGACGAGGCCTTGGAGGATCTTTTTACTCTTTTTTGACTTAATAAATTTTTCTTTACAATATGTAACATGCCCAAATATATGAAAATGACTCAATTGAATTTATGAAAAACCCTAGAGGCACTCAATGGGTGGATGACATAAAAATAAATTTCCCTTGAGAATGAAACCCATGCCTCAAGAATACAAATAATAAATTTTATTTTATTTTTTTATTAAAAACATAAAATCATGATTGCATATTCCATTATGAAGACTGAACCTAGTTAATTATTTCAACATGTGGGAGAGTAGAGGGGATGAAACATGGCCTCCTCTGCATTCCAACACTTGTTTATCATTTTTCCACCTTTTTAGTGGTAGTTGTTATAATCCATTAGATTGGTGGGTGCCTCCATTGTGTGATCATTCCTTGCCTGCTTGCTCTACTGCAATGCACTCGTACCGTCAGTGCTCATGTGTGGTGCATCAGGGCTAGATGCCCATGCCATCTCCTGATGCCTGTGATCATGGTGTTATTTTGTCATGTGTTTGTGGACATAAAATAGTGCTAGCCTATCGTTTCCCATTCTAATGATGCATGGTTTGGTTATCCTCAGTGGATCCCTCACTTCTTGAAATATATCAAACGAAGGATTTGAGGATTCCATGTCAAATTTTGCAAGGGGTGTATGATTTTGACACTGAAAAGTTCCATGGAAAAGTCCTCAAAAGAGCCTCCCAATGTTATATTTACCATCCTTCCCAACCTCAAAGCTTAAAAATGCTCCAAATACAATGTGAAGCATCACTTAACCATCTAGGAATAATAAATTCAAAAGTGTGGCTCATAAATAAAGTTTCATTATAATTTTGATTAAGGTCATGAGTCTTCCAACTCATTAATAAGAAAAACAGTAAGATAGAGAATTTCATGTCTCTAGGAAACATTCACCTATGCACACTAACCAAGACATTGGTCAAAACAACCACATCATTGCCACAATCAAGGAATAATCAAGCCACTTGGTATCCAAACATAGCCACATAAGCATAATATCCAACGAGCATATGCAGTGATTAATACAAAGATCAATAAGACAACAACACCATTCATGCATTCATTGCACATCAAATAAAATATTAAACCCAAGTCCATACATACAACCATGGAACTTATTTGAATTGTTAGGGAAAATTGGGAACTAAAGATGACATTTCAACTCTCCACCCAACGATATACAAGCTACAACCAATCTTTCTTGTATTTATCATCCCAAAGAGAGATTCATGGTCGGAGGTAACCTTTTATCAGTCTTAGTTGTAATTCGTGCTCATATGTAAGAGAATGGGATCATTTATTATTTAGTTTATCAATCTTCACTCCTTAAGGAAAACACTATAGGTACCATATAACTCATAATTCGGGGTTGTTTATCATCTTACTTGACAAGCCCTGAGTGGTTCATCAACCCTCCTTAGCAATAAATAAAAGATTTATTAGTCATTTCAGCAAGCACCCTATGAATGCTACCCTACGTAGTGGCTTCTCAGCCTTGTTGGCAATGTTCGGTGTGAGATCCCCCAAGGAAGGTTTTGGGGCATAAATCCCAGTTGTTAGTTAAAAGTTCTAAATCCAATGTAAATACTCTACATTTTATGGGCACAGAGTGTGAAGTTGTAAATGATTCATAGGGTTGTTTCCCCTCAATCTTGTAATGTAATGTCAGCTTTAGAGATATACCCATGGTCCGCAAGCCATGGGATTGTATAAATAGAACAAGGATCTAAGTAGTTAAGTAAGTGATGTAAGGATGAAGAATTGAGTCTTATTTGAAGTGTAAAGTCAAGTCTTTGGGTCATAGAGTAGGAGAAGGCTCTGCAGCTAAGTGCGCAGAGGCCTAGTAGTCTGTAGCTAAGTGCGCAGACCCCTGCAACTGAGTGCACAAGGTGAGTCAAGTTTGTAACCATGGAAGCATTAATAAAGAGAAGTTTTCATATCAATTTTGTGTAATTACTTTGTGTTTTCTGCATTGAATATATTGGGTATAAATTACATTTATATTGTTTATATGGTGTGCGAACATATATGATTGTGTTGATTAAGTAAATGTTAGATAAAATATCTATTTACGTGAAGTTAACTAACATTTGTAAGAAGATAAGTAAGATGTGTGGTGTAACTTGGGGAAATAGGGCATATCACTGCCATAGCAGCGTGAAATCACCCTAGCCCTTAGTTAGGATATGCGAGGGAAATTATAATAGATCGCGAAGGTATCACAACTTAGAATAGTGCACGAGTGACCTGCATGAAGATAGGCACAATTGGACTAAATTGACACCTCAAATATCTCAAGGGTGCATAAACTTGGTTCCAGCATCCCCCCATATTGCTTCGGGTGAGACTTCAGTCCGCACATTGAGGTTGATGCCGAAAAGGCCAGTAGTGTAGGGATTTGTTTGGCTAATTAAATCTGAACCTGGGTTAGGCCCCTTTAAGCCAACAAATGGTTCCGATGCCAAGACTGGAATTTGCATAGATATGTTTGATTTCATATAACTGGAATCCAACTAAGAAGGAAATTGAAGGTTGGTTAGACAGGAGGATTCACGAGTTTGTGACAAAAGAGAACAGGAATCCACAACTGACAAAAGAAGAGTGGTTAGATTGCTACCTATACATAGAGATCCACGAAATCTTCTTTATGTCCTTCCCTACTGAGTTATACAAGTGGATCACGAAGCTAGCAGATAGCCAAGGAAGGTGTAATCTCAATGACCCTATTATGTGAACCCAAGAGTTGGTGTGCGTATTGGAAGCATCAGAGGATACGATAATGTGCACTATTGATCACTGGCTCAATTGGATTATAGGAGGATTCATTACTAAGTTCGCGGTAGACACTTCAGTCAGCTATAGCAAGGCAGAGCAATGCTTTCTTAAAGAATCGCAAGGTAAGTACGTAACATATCTCAATAATTGGATTAAAATGCTCTTGTACGAAAAGCATATTATGTAGTTACATTGATGTTCAGGGCTATGGGAAGTGGAAAAACTTACAGAAACGAAGGGAATAAGGGATCAGATAATATCTCCTTGATTTCAGCTTTGCGAGGGGATGAAGAAGATCTCGTGAAGGTCTCTCTACGAAGTGTGATCCATTTGATAAGCCAGAGAATTCCACACATAACACCCCCACCCACACCACAACTAGCTTCACTACCATCACCTCCATCTTCACCCATGCCACCTCCGCCACCATTGCGTTTCAATATGGCAAGCACGATAAATTTTCCTATGTTCAAGTGAGTGGGAAATGAGGATCCGTACCAATTTTGGCTCGTTTTAAGAGCCGTATAGGAAGCAC
>APFE030049266.1:0-15345 GCA_000404065.3 Pinus taeda | reverse complement strand
TAAAGAATAGTCAATTATATTTTCAAGTGTAGTTTCCATAAC
Organism: Pinus taeda; assembly: GCA_000404065.3. Taxonomy (NCBI): domain Eukaryota; kingdom Viridiplantae; phylum Streptophyta; class Pinopsida; order Pinales; family Pinaceae; genus Pinus; species Pinus taeda. Next base: position 15,303 of record APFE030049266.1, on the reverse strand, counting down.
AACTTGAATTTTTGAAAATGACCCATGGAAAGGCCTTCAAAAATTCAATCTCCCAAGGTCACTCTTGAAGCTCAACGCCTGTCAAAAAGAGGTCCAGAAAGCTGATTTTTGACCACTTTTTCCCCTTTTTCTCAAAATTTGGGCTCTCTTTGGAAAATATGAAGAAATGGATACTTCAACAAGCATATCCAAGTTAGCCTTCTCATTTTGGTCCTTTAGGGCTTCTTTGAGTTTGTTTTCCAACTGTTTGACACTGACATTGCAAATCATAGTCTTGGCCTGGTAGTGATGTGCCATAAGCCTTAGTAGCTGGTTGTCTCTATTGGCCTTGTCCATAAGCTTGTCCAAGTGGTCATTTACCTTGTCTAACCAATACTCCCTGTCTTTATTGACCTCTAAGGAAATTTTGTCTTCTAACTCTATTTCCTCATCCAACGGGATGTGTTTTTTCTCCTCTTTCAATGCCTTCTGAAGCCCTTTGGTTCTTGGCCTCTTTTTTTTACCTTGTCCTTGAGTTCCTTCAAGCTCATTGATCTCCAAGACTACTTTTCCATTGCCTGCTTTCTGCAATAGTTTAGCTTTCTCCTTTTCCATGATTAGTTGCTTTGCCTTTAGCTGACTATTTTCTTGTTCTAAGAAAGAGACGACAAACCTTGCCCTTGCCATGTTGTCCATGAGTTCTATAAGATGAGAGTCTTTGTCTTTGATAATCTACTGCATACTTGAGGGCTAATTTTCTGCTACTAAGTCTACTAACTCAAAATCATGCTCAACCAAATCTTTATCTTGCACTGGTGACCCCTGTTTTGTTGATGTAGAAGGCTTGGCCCCTTTCTCACCATGAGAAGTAAACACAAGCCATTTTCCTCTTTGGTACATCCTAGTCACCTCAGGTCTAGTTGCTTTAGGAACCTCCACTAGTTGGCTTGATGATCCAATCTCCATTTGCTATGTTCTCATGCTTGAATGCTGAACTGAAACATTGGATTCATGCCATTTCAAAGCTGCCTCTAAGAAAGAATCCCATGTCATGTTATTCTCTGCAAGTTGATGGAGCACTATGGTCTTGATCAAACTATGATGAAAGAGACTAGGATAATGTTCTTTTTTTTCACATGTACCTTTTCTGACATCTTGGAAAGGCTCCTCATACTTATTTTTGCTGTTGAGAAAGTGGATGAGTCTATTGGCATCCTCAGGCATGTCTCCCAATTCCTCCTTGACCTTCTGAATAACTGCTGTAGATATTTTTATCAATTCCGTCTGCTAAAAAATAACTTGAATGGATGGCCAAATATCATTGACAGAGTCAATGATATTGGCCCATAATAGTTCCTTGGCTTGTCCAAGGGGTTTCTCCAATGTTAGGTCTTTCTCCATGGCTTTGACTCTCTCACTCATTCTATTGGCCTTTTGTGCTTCTTCCTTCAACATAATTTGGGCAAGTTTGTAGTCAGTTTCTAAACTTGCCACCTTTTCTTTTAGTCTGTTCATTTTTGTAGTCTGGATAGAAATTTCTTCCTTGGCTTTGACTAACTCTGCTGCTTTTTCTTCTGATGCACCTGCTATTGTAGATTCTATTGTAACTAGCAATGATGTGGCAGGTGGAGCTGTAAGTGCCAGTGAATCTGCCATTGTGAAAGGGACTGTAGTAGATACTATAGGGATGACATTTGTAGAAGGTGTGGCAATGTCATTTTGTTTTAATTGGATCAGGATATCCAATTCTTTCTTTATCTTTCTTAGTTGATCGTTAAGTTTTAGGACCAAGTCCATCAACTCTTCATGTCTAGTTTGGCTCTCTAAGACTTCAAGTGTTTGAGGATGTTGTAGCTGAGGTATCTTTAATTGTTTCTTAAGAGTAGTAATATCATCATTTTTCTTCTTTTTGAGCTGCTCGGTAGCCTTTATATCTTTGGGGTGATGTCCCAACTCAATAACAAAGTCTTCCAAAGACTTAATCCTCGTATCCTTGGCATGTGAGGAGGCCTTCTCCAATTGAAACTGTGCCGAGATGTTTTTCAATGAGTTTGTAGCTTATGGGCAGCTATGACTTTACCTGTTAGGGTGGAGATATCATCTCTCCAGCCTATTTATGCAGTTCTATCAGGTCTATGGGATGAATATCCCTTTCCAATACTTCGAAGTCAACCCTCTTGAAATTTAAAGATATCTTGGGCTACTGTGCTGTAGGTTCGATAAAGGACATTTGAAGTTTTCCCTCCTTGATGTAAAAAACTGACATCAGTCTTGTTTGATTTGTGGGAGTGAGTTTCAGATATTGTGCATAAGTTTGAGCTTTGAGTTTCTCATTCCCTATTTTGATTTCTTTATACCTATCCTTTATGTCTTGGTCTTTGTTACTAGGCCTACCGAATGAAGACACTTCCACACTTAGCTGCCTTTCCAACATCTGAGTCTGTGATGTGGATGGCTCTTGTATGTCTCCAGATGGAGTTGTGGGCCTGCTTCTGTCTACCTATGTTTTGGTTACCTGTGCTGACCCTTCTGTATATTCCTGTTCAGAGGCAGGACTGAGCTTTTCCCTCTTGTCATGACTTGTTTCCTGCTGCATATTAGAGGTGTCCATTCCTGAAGTGGAAGCTCCCTCTCTATTTCTTTTTGGATTTTTATCCTCATTCTGAGGAGTCTACATGATAACAGGGGTACTCGTGGTGGCTTCTTGCTATCCTAGCACCTGCAGAAATGAGCTCTCATCAAGTTGCCTCTCTAAATCAATCAAGGTATTCTCAATGTCTAGCTTTGTACTCTTTCTATCTATAAGAGTGTTCTCCACCCACTTAGATTGATTGGAATAGGCTTCTATTTTAGGTATGGGGCGATGAATGTAAGGCCACAATTTTTCCTTTTTCCTAAGTCTGGTCATGAATCCCTGAGGGTCATATCTCCACATGAAACTCTGTTGGAATTTCATTTGCTGCAAAATTTGGTCTGCTTCCTTCCCTACCTCTTTAGAATTTCAGATCAAGGGGCCCAATTGATATTTGACTCTGAACTGGGTTTTCTTCTTGGTTGAAATGAAATTTACTTCATTTGAGTTCATTATCTGCCTATAATATTCCAAAGCAAAAAACCCATTGGGGAGGTATTTGGTAGTTTATATGGTGCAAGATGGCACCCATAGCTCCTTATCTCTATGTGGTTTTGGTAAAGATACCAATCTCCCACTTTGGTTTGTTTGGATAGTTGGAGGACCCTTTTTATATCTAGACTTATCCTATGTGGAGGATTTCCCGTGAGCATAGTCATGACTGGATGTACAAAAGAGTCTATAAAATCTGAATAAGTGTATGGTGATCCAAATTTGTGAAATAATGGGGTCCAAAAAATGACAGAGCTGGGTTGGCCTTTAGTATCAAGCTTCTGGAGAGTGAAAGGAAATTTGTCTTGTTGGTAGTATAAGAACATATGATAGAGGATAGACGAGTACTTAAATACTCTTTCATTGCTCATTCTAGTAAACTGATCATGCATCCTATCAGCTATAAACTCAGTAAAATTGTACAAAACAGCAGGAGGCTGTCCTGGGGTATAAATGGACATGAAGGCAAGTATAAGCTCACCAATGTATTCACTGGTAGTGTAGCCCAAAATGCAGGATATCATGGTCACAATCTGCTTTCCCCTTGTAGAGAAGATGGCCAACATATATGGAGGGGGATCTTTGGGAATATGTTCTTCTTCCACAATGAAAGTTTGGAGTAATTGGGCCAATCTAGATGGATTTAACTTGGTGTACTGGTCTATCAGATACCCAATTGAGAGTGGGGTTAGATTGGGTCTTGGTTGAAAATGTAACATTTCATTTATGGATTCAGCTGTGAAGGTGAACAAAACCTTCTGGCCATGAGACATGATAGTTGTATGGCTAGGGATGTAGCATGCATGGCACATGTGAACAATTTATGGGAAGACATGCACTTGGGGGAACTGATATCTAGGCAAATTGGACTCGCAAAGGCCAATATCATTTGAATGGTTCAGGTATTTTTCTCTTCTCAAGCAATGAAATTTGAGAAAGAGCTCTGATGCAGTGGTATCTTTTATTTGGAAGTCCCTGTCATCCAGGGGAAGGTGGTCTAGGTCCAAATGTGGGGTGTCGCAGGTCGGACATTCATGGCAATAGGGGTAGCCATTATTCAGTTCTTGAGGATTTGAATTAGGTGCTAGGGGTTTGTTCAGAGGTTTAAAACGGAAATTAGGAAATCTCAAAGGGTTTTGGCCGCAGGTGTTTTTAAACCTAAGCTATGTTTCAATTAATTTGACTTAATGAACCTACTAAACAAGCTAAGTGTTTCCAAATTTGAACTGGGAGTGGTATTCTGTGGTGAAATAAATGGAATTTGCGCGAATTGGCTTCAAATTGATGGTTCGCAGTAGCTGTAGAGGTTTGTACGGTTCTGGTACGGATTGGGAGGTTAGTTGGGATGTCTGTAGTGTCTTTTGGAAAGAATTTGGAGGTTTGTTGGTCAATTTGGCGTTTGCAGGAGTCGCAAAGGTTTTCTCAGTTTTACAGGGAAAATGAGTGAAAAGGGCGAAAAGAAGGCTTTTCGGCCTTTTATAGAAAAATAATGGTTTATTGGCGGGTTCATTTAGAAATGAACAGTTGGTAGTTTATTCGGTTAAGTGGGAAAACAATATTGGAGTTCCGTCACACCACTTTTGTGTCGCAGGCGGTATTTGGGAGGGGTCACCCGATGTGCCATAGAGCACGACACGTAGAATTCGGGGGGGGGTCGGGGAAAACCGCCTTATCCGGCGGGTAAAAGTCGGTGATCGGGTTCAACCGATATGGATGTAGGTTGTCGGACGAGGGGGGCGATGATCGAATGGGAGTCGGGTGAGGGAATTGCACGAGGGATAAAGGGAAGGCTTTCGGGGGGGCCCGTAGGTTTAATTTTTGGTGGTATAGGATTAGTTTAGGAATTAATCTTGGGTTAAGTGATCGGGCGGGGCTTTAATCACAGGATTAGGAGATCGGGTGAGGTTAATGATGTGATTAACTTAGGTTTACCAGGATTAAGTAAACTGAGTAAAATTGTATCGGGATACGGGTGATTTATATAGTTTATAACTAAACTAGGGGTTGGGTTATTTATATAAAGGAATTAATTTAATATATGAGAAAAGGGATATGGGGGGATTATATAATAAAATTAGAAATTAATATGAAATTTAATGGGTGGAGGGGGGTTTTTCCTAAGTAAAAAGGTAAAACATAACATTTCTGTGCACTTCACTTTATACTTAGAATAAAGTGTTTTTGTGGGGTTTTGAGTGAAAAGGGATTTACATGGGGTTTTTCACTTTTCCTAAGTAAATGGTGTCAACCATAGGAAAAGTGGGTTTTATTAGGGAAATGAGGGGAAATGAAGGGAGATGAATTTTTTATGAAGGGGATTCTAGCACTTGTGCCCATAAGTCATTATGCCGAGGGTCCGGTCCCTCCAAAAGTCATAGAAATGCTTTGAGCCTCTTTGACTTAAAGGATTTGAGTACTTAGAACTTATTTATGGGAAATTAGTAAGTAGAGAGGTGAAATGATTGAGAGGATGTTAAATAAATATAGTTGTAAACCATTGTCCTTGCTTAGTTTACTGCTTATGCACATTTGAAAGATGCATTTAAAACCTGACATAAGTGCTTTTTGTGTGACCACTTGATATTTCTGCAACCTTTCTTCTACTTACCCATTTACTCACTCTACCATTTTTTCTTCATTTTATTTGGGTGCATTTAGGCTAGCAAAAACCTTATCAATTCCTTTTCTTTTACAAATAAAACTATCTAATTCTAACCTTATATCAATCTAAGGTATCAGATTAAACTGATGAGCTCTTTTTATTTTCTCTACCTACCTAATGATCTGCCAAGATTACACTGTTTGGTCAGATTTTATTCTCTAACTATAAACATAAAATTCAAAACATGGTATCATCAAGATTAAATAGTTTGATTACCATGGATTGTGGCATGAATAACAAGATGCACACAATCATTATTGCGTATAAAACTAAATAGGTGTGGCATTTTTACTTGCACACTTTCATGGTCTCTTTTGTTTTTTTGGGGATCATATATTTCTTTTTTTTGACCTTTTCTTATTCTTTTTGTCCTTTGATTATTATTTTTTTAGGACATACCCTCTTTCATTTTTTAATTTGTTTTAATATGGAAAACATTTACAAAAAGCAAAGGTATGTGCAATATTACAGGGCTTAACCTTAGTCATTCAAAATTATGACTCCTATTAGTATAGGAACCTAATAGTGGCTCCACTTGGGGATGGCATTTTCTAGTGAAATGTCAAGAACTTGAAAGATCAGTGGCCTCTGAATTGTTGTTGATGTTACCTTGCCAATGTTCCTCTATGCATTTGCATTATTGATACTTATGACAATAAATCTTTAAAGCTTAGGGCCTTCTCTTCGGGCTTCAACTTCAAAAATCACCATCCAATCCAAACTAGACTTTTGAAAGTAGAATATATACAAATGGAAAATGAAAAATCAGTAACTAGGTTCAAAGTAGTGTTTTAGTATACGACCATTCACTGGTCCACCTTCTGCTTATGTACCATCAATTTCTCTTGGGAAGAAAGCATTATTACCTCTGAAAGCATAAATGACGTATGGACCTTTCCATAGGAAATCAAATTTCCCATGTTTACCTTTGTCCTCCCTCCTTAAATCCCACTTGAGCACCTTGTCACCAAGGTAGAAATCTTCAGCCTTGGTCCTCTTATCAAAAATCTTTTTGACCCTTTCCTGCATAACTTGAGACCTGATATAGACCTCTTCCTTGGTTTGTTGAAGATGAATAGTTTGATTAATTCTTATTTGGACACTATTTGGTTCAACCTGCAATTCTTGAAGTATATTCATTACTGGTACTCCCAAAGAGGATGGAAAGACAACTTCCATCCCATAAACTAGTTGATAGGGACAAGTAGCAATTGATTTCTTAGTAGTCAATATGTCTGCTCATAAGGCATTGACCAACTTCTTATTCCAAGTTTTCTTATTGTCCCCTAGTAACTTCTTGATGATGTTTACCAAGCTTTTGTTTGAGTATTCTGCCACTCCATTCCTTGGGGTAATAGGCTGTAGAATGGCCCAAGGTGATATGATACTTATTGCAGAAATCTATCATTCTTTTGGATTTAAAGGCTGCTACATTATCAGTAATGAGCTTAGTTGGACATCCAAATCTTGATAGAATATTGGTTTCAAGGAAGGTTATGATAACAGTATCTGTGGCTTGCCTTGAAGGTATGGGATCTATCCATTTTGTGAAGTAGTCTGTGGCCATGAGGATCCATTTGTGCTGGGAAGAGGAGGGTGGGTGAATTTCGCCAATGAAGTCTAAACCCCATTGTTGAAAAGGTATTTCAGCAGAGATCAACTTGAGGGGTAAAGGTAAAAGCTTTTTCTTTCCCTAAAAAATTTAACATTTGTGACAGTTGGTCACATATTTTTTGACATCAGAAAACAAGGTGGGCCAGTAGAAACCAACTCTAAGGATTTTATCTATGGTGGTTTTCTAGTAAAGGTGTCCTCCATAGTCATCTACATGAAACTCTTGTAAAACTTTGTTAGATTCATCTTTTAACAAACAATTAAGAAGAATACCTTCATGATCTCTCCAAAACAGAGCATTGTCTAATATATAAAATTTCAAGGATTTCATCTTTAAAAACTTTCTTTTAGTCCTAGATAATTCAGGAGGAGCTTGTAAGTTCTATAAAACATAAATAATATCAGCATACCAAGGTGATTCAATAAAGGCCTGGTTGATTAGTGGAGTCGTCATCTCCTCTCCATCAACTATTGCTACAATAAAGTTTATATCCAAGGCCTGACAATTCGATTCAGCCATGAGCTTGGCTAAACCTTGGCCCTTGATTAACTTAGTAGATTTGATTTCTATATCATACTCTAAAAGAATAGCAATCCACTTTCCCCTCTTTCCATATGGACCATCCTGAGTTATGATATCTTTGACTATTGAATTTGGAACGTAGGCTACTATATATGAGAATATAAGAGGTATACCCTAAAGTCCTTAATGGCTTTGACTAAAGCCAATGCTTGATTTTCCATTATATTGTATTTCAAGGGGGCATCTCCCAGGGATTTGCTAAAGAAAGCAATGGGTCGTTCATAGCCTTGGTCGTTTTTCTACAATAGAACTACAACTATTGTGTGCTCAGAAACAAAGAAAAATAAGATGAAATCTCTGTCAAATTTTAGACTGATTAACACAGGTGTTTTAGTTAAGGCCAGTTTAATGTCTTCAAAGGATTGTTTAGCCTTAACCGTCCATTTTATGGTGGAATCTTTTTTCAGCATATTGTTGAGTGATCTAATTAATTATGCTAGATTAGATATAAATCTTCTAAGAAAGTTAATTTTTCCTAAAAAAGCTTGTAACTATCTAATGTTCCTCAGGTGTTGTATTTACAAGATGGCTTCTATTCTCTCAGTGTCTATTCTTATGCCATCCTTTGAGATTATGTGACCTAAAAAAATTCCTTCTTCTAACCCAAACAAAGATTTCTTGGGGTTTAAGGAGATTCCAAATTTCCTGCATTTAATAAAAACTTGTCTTAGATGATCCAAATGTTGATTGTCAGATTTTGAAAAAACAGTAATGTCATCTAGATATATCACAAGGATATCATGAATTTCTTTTGCAAAGGATATATCCATAGCCCTCTAAAAAGTGGCTACTGCATTCATTAGTCCAAAAGGAATTTTCACATACATAAATGTGCCCCAAGGAGTAGTATAGGTAGTTTTGGGTTGGTCATCTGGATGAACCAAGATTTGAATGTAACTAGAAAATCCATCCAACAATGAGATTTTGGTTGATCCAACTACCCTTTGTAAAATGTGATCCAATTTGGGGAGAGGGTAATTTTCTTTTAGTGACACTTTGTTGAGGTTTCTGAGATTCACATAGAGTTTGATCTCACTAGTTTTCTTTCTAGTTGGCACTAGGTTTGAGACCCAATCAGAAAACCTGATTGGTGCAATTATTTTGACATCATACATCCTCTAAATTTATTTTCAGTTGCAGGTAATAAGACATGATTGATCCTTCTAAGTTTTGTTTTGAAAGGCTTTTGATTTTCTTTAATGGAATTGTGTGCTCAATGATGTTGGTGTCATAGGATTTGAGGTTGTCATAACTCCAAGCAAAACATCCTGAAATTATTTCAACAACTTAATGTACTTTACTTTTTCAGTGGAGGTAATGATTTTGAAAGTTTGATCAGTTTAGGATTTTCGTTGGTGCCTATATTGCATTCCTCTATATCAGACCTTAATGGTTCCACTTTAGGTTTCCTAGGAACATCATTTGAATCAAATAAATCTTCCAGAGGGGTTAATCCCTTTGGTAAGAAGTTATCCTTGATATTAATTATTTCAGTTTCTTCACTGATTATTTCATCAATCTCGATTTTCTCTAAGTTATCTACATCTAATTTAGTAAATTTAGTTGGGTTGTCTCTATCTAGTTCATCACCTTCTATCTCATTTATTTCTAACTCATCCTTAGTGTCAAGATCTATGGATGTATCAGCATCTATGTTGTTATTTACAAAATCTTCTTCTGGAAGTAAAAATTATTTATCTGTTTTTCATTAGAAAATATTTTCCAATTCTTCAAATTATCTGGAATTGCAGGCCTATGCCTAAATTTAGCAGTGTATTGATGGTTAGGTTGGAAGGGTAATTTGCAAGTGCTGGTAAACATTGCTGAAATATGGGCTTGCATATTGTGTTTTCTAGGGATTACTGCAAGCTTTGTTTCTAGGAAAGTGTTAAGTATTTCTACAATAGTTCCTCTATAACAATTGAATCTAGGGTCCTTTGTCATATATACAACATCTATTTTTTTTATAATTAGTTCAGAGTCTCCCATGATAGAAACTCTTTTAGCTTCCAGATTCCTAACTAACATAAGACCTAAAATTAAAGCTTCATACTCGGCCATATTATTGGTACATCTAAAATTCAATCTATATGCATGGCCTTCTGAATGATTATTTTCAAAATTATATATCCACACTCCTGCTCCTACTCCAAACTTATTGACCGACCCATCAAATTCTAAATGCCATAATATCTCATGATCATAATTTTCACTATCAGGTGCAACAAACTTTTCATTGCTTACATCAGTTTGACCATCTTGTTCATTAAAAATTTCCGAAGTTTGGTTAGTTTCATTTTGTGTAGAAACTGCAATTTCTTTTGGTTCTGTATTAATATCGTCTGAAATTTCTCCTTGTGTTTGATCAACATTATACAAGATAAAATAATTGATATCTAAGTGTACGGAGTAGATGGAAAGTTTTGAGGCCGATCCCGGCTACTTACCATATATTTCATTAAGGTTTCTAGGTATAGTTTCTTAGGTGTCCAAAAATAGAAATTGTTGCATATGACATATCTAGTTGTAAGGATCCCTGAAGTTTGGCTCCCCATGATCTAGATAATAGCATACCATATTTTGGTGGGATGTCAGCAACTACAATATCCATAATAATGCTTTTGGCAGGATATTGGACTAAAGTAACACACAAATCTTTAATCAATCCTAGACACTTTACTTGACTGGAGTCAAATGAGAATAATCTTTATAAGGCCTTGTAATGTCTAGGTTTAATTTCTCCATCACTAATTTGGGCATTAAGTTGTGAGAGGCCCCAGAATCCAACATTGCATTGTGTAGAATTTTATCATGGATACTAAGGCTGATGTAAAAAGGTGGAACTCCTCCTTCTAATGGTTTTCCATTCACATTTGGGCCAAATATGAGTTCTGGTTCATCATCAAACAAGTTGCCAGAAATCTCATTTCAATAATGTTTAAGGTCTAGTTTATCTGTGATTTTTAAGTTTCATTCTTGATTAGTTCTGTTAAAGGGACTGAAATCTTAAGCTTTGCTATCTCTACTCTCAGATTGAATGGTGAAGAAACTTTTCTGTTTGAAGGTTTTGGATTTTTGAAGCGGGGATCTGAGCAGACTTGTCTTCCTTTCCTTTGTTGGGGATCTCCTTATGTGTATTTTCATACCTGGTGTTTTGAGTTTTGTCCACTGGTTCCTTAGGTGGAATTGAGGTGGATGGTTGATCAACAGAAGGTTGACTAGAGGTTATATCTACAATGGTGGGGCCAAAAGGATTTGGGTTCTGCCTAGGGAGAATTTGGAGGATCTTTGAAATAGGGGCTTCTTTTATTTTATTAGGTTGACTTTGCACTGTTTTCTTGGTTTGGTGAGTGACATCAACATTCTTTCTGCTTCTTAGATTATACTGTTTATGTACTTCAAAAATGGTAGAATCATATCCCTGTTTGTAATCAAATGACTCTCCAGACTGGATTGGTAGTTGCTGCAGCATATGCAGTTCCTGCTCATCTTGGGTTAGAAAAACAATGTCCTCATCATTTAATCCCATTAGGTTAATCTGTGTATCTTGTTATGGATCTTCCGAATGGGATGTTTTTGCATAATTTTCTTGAAAAGGAGGCCTAATGTTTTGATCCGGTCCATTTTTCCCAATGTTTTGATTTTGGTTTTTTATAAAATTTGGGTTTCTAATTGGAGGTGCTTGTTGGTTATCCCATTGGGGTTTCCTTTCTATTTTATCTATTCTATCCATTATTCTTTCCATACTTTTGGCTAAACTATATATTTTAATGTTAGAGGGTGAATCTTCGTCCCTAGTAGTTCCTCTTTTCTCATTTCTAACTCTAGCCCTTTTAGCTAACAAATTAGCTTCAAAACTAACATCTACACTTCACATTTATTCTAATGTTGGGGGGATTCTTTCCCTAAGTTGGTATGCCATATCTGTGTCAAAACCATCAGGGAACTTTATTAATGCTAAGTTAGGTGGGGGTCTAAGATTAACTGGGATGGTGTTATATATACCATTAAATCTGGTGTAGTAATCTTGAACAGTCTCATTAGGTCCCCTTCTAATATTCTCATATTCTGAAAGGATTTGTAGGGGATTCTTTTTCTTTTCTCATCTGTTCAAAAATTGCCAGTGAAATGCTTCTAAAATATCAATACTATTAACAAGCAATGCTCTAAACTATTTCCTAACATCACCAGCTAAAGTCTAGGTAAAGAGTATCATTTGAACATTATCTGTATCAATTTCGTGCAACTCAAAGTAATATGTTATCTTGTTGACATGTTGCTGAGCAGTGTAATGTCATGTGCCATCAAATTGAATAATTTTACTTTGGTATTCTACTGGCATAGCACCAAGTTGGGCAGGTAAAACAAGAGGAGCATATCTATTTGCCATGGTTGTAGGCTAGGACGGGTTAAGATGTGGATGAAGAGTGGATGAAGAACCAGGACTAGTGGGTGATGAATGGGAGATGATAGGTTGGTGAGGAAGAGTAGGTACAAATGGTGGTGAAGAATGAACTTCAAAAGGTATTATTGATGAAGTTGAAGGGAACAATGGTGAACTCAAAGTAATGGATGATTGTTCAGAAAGCTCAGGGGTTGTGGAAGTATTAATGGATGATTGTGGAGATTTCAGAATCAATTCTAGAACAGTTTCACTAAGGACACTTTCATATTTTGTTCTAAATAATGACTGTTCAAATGGCACATCAAAGGCAAATTCTTCTAAAAATAACCACTCATCAGGGCATGAATTAGCTTTAATTAATGGTATCTGGCTAACTGAACTTTCTTATTTTTTGGATTTTCTTGAAATTAGGTTGGGATTAACAACTACTGGGGTAGGGTTAGGGTCTGGATTAGCCGTATTAAAATGACTCTTCCTGGAAGCCAGAATTTCAAACTTTTTAATTTTTTTCGTAAGATTTATCAAGAGAACTTCTAACAAATGACTTTAAGAGGTTTAAAATGAAGATTTAGGATTTTCTTAAAGCTTTATTAAGACTGATTTTTTGAAGCCCCCAGTATGGTCACCACTATGTTATCACTGAGAACATTTCCCTATAAGTTTTCAGAAGAAGGAAAGGACCGAGGTAACCACAAACCAACTTTAAGCATAGGCTCTAACCAACCTATGGCTCAAAGAGGGCCCTCTCTATATGATTTAGCTTTGTTTGCTGGGATTTTTGGCTAGTTCTGAAGGTTCAGGGGGTTTTGATTTGTATTGAAGGTTGGATGGTGGAATCCTTAAAACAGATGGATAGAATGATGTTTTTGGACCATTGGGCTATGGAGTCAAAGAAGGGTAGTAGACCTGGAATTAACTCACTAAAGGGAGTGTTCAAAGGGCAAGCTAGTGGAGTAAAGTGCAAGTCTTTGGGTCAGATCAGTGAAATGATCTTAACCAGGGTGAGAGAGCACTTAAGAATTCTTAGACTGGGATTAAAATGAGGAACAAAGGATAATCATGAACAAAGGGCAATTAAGAATCCTTTGCTATAGGTTACAGGGAGACTACCTAAACTAAGGAGTAACCAAGAATTCCTTAACTTAGATAATGAGCAGAAAACATTAAAATGCACAATAGTTAAAACAGAGTGCAATGAAGCAAATTCTAAGATATCATTCCATATTATAACTTTCAAATTTCAGATATACAATAAAGATGGTGGAAGAACTTTAAGAAAGGTAACAACACGAGAGGAAATACATGTCTGCACTTCGCTCTACACATGAATCCTGTGAAATGTCTTATCTTTATTCATTAATCCAGCTTGCTGGTCCAATCAGTGATACAATAGCTTACAATCTTTTGATCAAAAAGGTCTATAGAAATGTCTAAGAATCCACCCTACATACTTCGAATTGTGAAGTATTTATACAAAAATTATTACAAAATATCTCAAAACAAACTTGAGATTTAATCTAGGAAATACAAAATATCTTCTTGCAGGAAGATAGGGACAACTAAAGAATTGTTTCATGCTGTCCCTTTTATTATGGTACTGCTAGCTTTTATTGTTGGATTTGTAGCCCTTTATGCTGGCCTACTGTTGTGGTGTTTTATGCTGGAATCTTCCTTGACTTTTATCTTTCACCTGATACTCTTTGACATTGATACACTTTGGCATGTTGACCCATTTCCATCTGTTTACTTGGTTGTTTACTTTTACTGTGCAGTGGCTTTTTACTGTGAATTTCTTATAGTAAATCAGTCGTATTTTCCCACCATTCAGCTTCAAGTAACTTGACATTCATCATTTTCCTATATATCTCGTCAGCTTTAGTATAATTGGCAAAATTGGGCTTGGTGACGAACAAGTGTTTTACCTCATGTTGGAGGAAAAACATGTTCTCAAATGTATTATACAAAACTTTGCCTGTTGGCAGTGATTTTATTCCTAATGTGCTAGCTTGTTATTTAGCCAACTTCCTAAGTCTTTTATCATCGTATTGTTGTGCCATAAGTTTTTCGTTAATGACCAATGGACTGGGAAATCCTTTCTCCCTCAAAATTTGGAATTTAGCCATAAATCTATCAATGGCTGTTTGCATGTTTTGGCATTTTTCCTCCAAGTTTAGCATTAGGTTCCTTTTGGAAAGGACATTCCTTATCTCCAAAATGGTTTCAATTCTATCTTCTATATCCAGCTCATGAAGCTCATACCTGTTTTTGCTGTTGAGAAAGTGGATGAGTCTATTGGCATCCTCAGGCATGTCTCCCAATTCCTCCTTGACCTTCTAAATAGTTGTTGTAGCTATCTTTATCAATTCCGTCTACTAAAAAATAACTTGAATGGATGGCCAAATATCATTGACAAAGAATGATATTGGCCCATAATAGTTCCTTGGCTTGTCTAAGGGGTTTCTCTAATGTTAGGTCTTTCTCCATGGATTTGACTCTCTCACTCATTCTATTGACCTTTTGTGCTTCTTCCTTCTACATAATTTGAACAACTTTGTAGTCAATTTCTAAACTTGCTACCTTTTCTTTTAGTCTGTTCATTTCTGTAGCCTGGATGGACATTTCTTCGATGGCTTTGACTAACTCTGCTGCTTTTTCTCTTGATGCACCTGCTGTTGTAGATTCTGCTGTAACTCATTGTTAGGCCCCTATACTACTAGTGTAACCCCTTATTGTTATTAGTACAACCCCCTTATTATATTGATGTACCCATGCAGTGCCCATATTGTTACTATTGTGCCCCATAGAAGCCCACTATTTTTATTAGTGTGCCCTTACATTATTATTGTTATGTCGGCTCTGATTATGTTATGAGCCCTTAGACTCCTATATATAGAAAGGAGGTATTTTCATTTGTATCATCCAAGAATTGTTCATTT